>JAPYZJ010002424.1:0-20726 GCA_030522765.1 Ophioninae sp. B BG-2022a
TAATTTAGTAAATTCCCATTTTAGTTATATTGTTGTTTTCTTAAGATTTTCATATTTAGTAAAATTCTTATTTTAGTAAATTCGCATTTTAGTAATATTATTGTTCTCGTAAGATTTTCATTTAATTGAAACTTTCAATTTTGTACGATCTTAATTTTCCAAAAATTTTCATTTTCGTGAAAATTGGCATGTTGATAAGACTTTCTAACAGAAATCCGATTGGATAGCTCAATTTTTTAATAAAGTATAGGATGCTTGGATAACGTTATTTTTTGCCTAACAGATCGAGTCTAGCGGAAGTTTACGTCCAAGTACTCGACGAGAACGACAACAATCCGTACTTCATAACGGATACGAGTAACGTAACGGTGTTGGAAAACTCGAAGATCGGTACGGAAATAACGAGGATCGAAGCGAATGATCCGGACAGCGGTGACTTTGGAAAAATAACGTTTCTCCTCGACCGGATATCGTCGCAGGGAAAGTTCGCGATTCATCCGGAAACGGGCTCTCTGACGGTCGCTGATTATCTCGATTGGGAGGCTAAGAGTGGTTATGTTCTAATCGTGGAAGCTTGGGACAATTATCAGTTCGGATATACCGCTGGAGAGTCCAGAAACGCTTTCAAGCAGATCGAGTACGTTTTTTTATCGTTATTGAAAAACACGAGACGGAAATATTGTTTGGAAATTGCCATTTTGAATTCATGATCGGTAATCCATCGCCACTTTGGTGGATTCCAAGATAAAAAACTCAAACAAACTTTCCTATTTTCGTAAAGTGATAATTCAAGGCGTAAACGAAAACCCATCGATTCTAGAATTTTTGTTCTACATTCTAAAAACAAACCCAAACAAACCCAAACAAACTTTCTTAGAGTGATAATTTAAAACGTAAACGACAACCCAAACAAACCCAAACAAACTTAATTATTTTTGTAAACTGATAATTCAAGACGTAAACGACAACCCATCGATTCTAGAATTTTTCTTCTAGATTCTAGAAACAAACCCAAACAAACTTTTTTTTATTTTCGCAGAGTGATTATTCAAGACGTAAACGACAACCCACCGATTCTAGAATTGCCACAAGGGTGCGTAACGATCTCGGAGTTCCATGACACGAGGGACGTCGTAGCGTCTGCAAAAGCGCAAGACGCCGATGACCCTTTGACCCCAAACGGCCGAGTTATCATACGGATCACATCCGGGAACGAAATGGGCTATTTTATTCTTGAACAAACGGATTATTGGAGCGCGAAGATAAAAGCTGCCGGATCGCTGAGAGGAAAGTTTGGAAATTATACACTCGAGATCGAAGCTCGGGATCTCGGTGCAGAACCCAATGTCGATAAAAAACGCTTGGATATATGCGTCACCGATTACAACGACAATCCGCCGATCTTTGTTAGCCCAGAACACAACACGACCATCAGGGTTCCAGAGGTTATTCATTTCTTATGAATCATCGATTTGTCAGTTATTTTATTCTTTATTTGGTTGGGCTTGACATCCAGAAGGAATCGTGGCTGTTAAACCCAAACAAACTCAAAACCGTCATGCAAAAACCAAAATTGTTATCCAAACACCAAAACTGTCATCCAAAAACTAAAATTGTTATCCAAACACCAAAACTAGCACCCAAAACCCAAAACTACCACCCAAAACCGAAAACTGTCATGCAAAACCCAAAACTGGCACCTAAAACCCAAAACTGCCAACCAAAAACCCACACTGTCATCCAAATATCAAAATTGTCATCCAAAAACCAAAACTGTCACCCAAAAACCAAAAATGTCACACAGAATCCAAAAATGCCACACAAAATCCAAAACTGTCACCCAAAACCCAAAACTACCACTCAAAACCCAAAACTGTCATCCAAAAACCAAAAATGTCACACGAAATCCAAAACTGTTACACAAAATCCAAAAATGTCACCCAAACCCAAAACTACCACTCAAAACCCAAAACTGTCATCCAAAAACCAAAAATGTCACACAAAACCCAAAACTGTCACCCAAAACCCAAAACTGTCATCCAAACACCAAAACTGTCATCCAAAACCCAAAACTGTCATGTAAACACCAAAACTGTCATTCAAAAACCAAAACTATCACGCACAAACCAAAACTGACACCCAAAAACCAAAACTGTCATGCACAAACCAAAACTGTCACCCAAAAACCAAACTGCCACCCAAAAACCAAAAAACCATAAAAATGTCAAATTTTCAAAAAAATTAGCCAAAAAAGCAAAATAATATACATAATCTTACGTATTTAAATAATCAATCAATTACTCAAGAAATTAATTAAGATTGACGATTAATAATAATTAACAATAATAATTATTTTTCATTATTAAATAAAATTGAATTGCGATAAACGATTATTAATAATTAATAATCAATTATCGAGTATTTCGAGGTTATGATTACGGCGTCAATGTTTCAAATAATAAATATCTCGAAATCGTAATCAACAGAACGTGACCGTGGGAACTCCGATCGTTCAAGTGGAAGCTAAAGACGCCGATACAGGGCTCAACGGTGAAGTTCACTATCGTCTGAAGCAAGACCTCGCCGGGCACTGGCGAACGTTTCAAATCGACGATCAAACTGGACTGATCAGTACGAAGCTTCCCTTGGATCGGGAAACTCAAAAATTATACGAAGTTCGTGTTTCGTCCAGTTTTAAAAATTTTGCAAAACATCTGTTCGATCGATACCAAATTGGGACACGTAATTGAAAAATTAATTTTCGACAAGTAACAGCCCAATTGAGAAAGCCAAAAATGAATGAAAACCGAAAAATCTAGGGAAATGAAGAATTTTACATTTTTCAAATATTTCAGATAAGAATCGAAGCACGTGACCTTGGAACTCCAACTCCTCTGAGCTCCGACCTTGATCTCGTGATATACGTGAAAAATATCAATGATTACGAACCCCAATTCCTCCTCGACATATTCCAAGTCCGTTTCACCGAGGAGAAGATGCCAGGCGCGGAAGTGGTTTCCCTGCCGGAAACGGTAGACCGCGACGAGGTCGACGACCTCGACGACCCACCGACTCTCGTTTGCTATTTCATCGTCGGTGGAAATTACGACGGATTTTTCACTCTCGATATTTTCAAGCACGAGCTCAGTGTACGTACGATTATCATCGGATCGGCCGACACCGGAAGTCGATCCGGAAGTCGGTCCATTTTCGAACCTTTTCCCTGAAAATTCAATTTTTTTTATTATATTAATCCATTTAAGGGAGGTTAATTCAAATAAGGTGAAGAAACTTCGAAGAAACTCAAACGAGGATGTAGTTTGAGTTATTCGAAGATTTATTGGAGCTTTTTGGGTTTGTTTGGGTTTGTTTGGTGAAATGATTGATTTTTTATTGATTAAATTAACAAGATTGATAAAAATGATAAAATCATTGATTTGTTATTGGTAAAATTGACAAGATTGATAAAAGTGATAAAATCATTGATTTGTTATTGATAAAATTGATAAGATTGATAAAGGTGTTATAAAATCATTGATATGTTATTGATAAACGTGATAAGATTGATAAAAGTGATAAATTCATTGATTTGTTATTGATAAAATTGACAAGATTGATAAAAGTGATAAAATCATTGATTTGTTATTGATAAAATTGACAAGATTGATAAAAGTGATAAAATCATTGATTTGTTATTGATAAAATTGATATAATGATTGATTTGTTATTGATAAAATTGATAAAATTATTGATTTATTATTGGTATAATTGATAAAGTTGATAATATCGATAAAATCGATAAGATTGATAAAACGATTGATTTGTTACTGATAAGATTGATCAAATTAATCAAATCGATATAACGATTGAATTATAATTGATAAAATTGATTCGTTATTGGTAAAATTGATGAAATTGATAAAACTGATAAAATTGATAAAACATTTCATTTCTTCCAAACTTCAAGTTTAAAGATTCGAAAAATATTCAAATTAATGAATCCATCATGACTTTGAATTATCCAAAGATCTGTTTCATCATTACACAGCATTATATCCCAACTTCTTGATTTCACAATAATCCTAAACAATAAAAAACTCATATTGATAAATTCCCAACAGACGGCGAGGACACTGGACAGAGAGGAGCAAGAGGAGCATTTATTGCTGATAAAAGCAACGGAGGATTGCACCAGCGTTCCCAGTAATCAGAGTACCTTCGACGAGACCGACGACACGCTTCTTAAAGTGATAGTCACCGTGGCCGATGTCAACGACAACGCCCCAAAATTCGTTAGTAAAATATTCACCGGAGGTGTAACAACCGAAGCTGACTTCGGTACCCAATTTATGCACGTGAAGGTAAAAACATTTTTTTATGTCGCTTCGCCATCCAGATCCGAATGATCGAAAGATGATTGCCTTTTTTCTCTTTCCGCCAGGCGGTGGACTCGGACGTTGGCCAAAACGCTGCGATAAGCTATTATCAAATAGGCAAAATCCAGATGACCTTGACCGAAGGTCTCGACGACGTTAAACTCCAGCCTTTCCTGGTAGACAGACTGACCGGAGCGGTCACCCTCAATTTCGATCCCCAACGGAGAATGAAGGGATACTTCGACTTTGAAGTTCTCGCCAATGACACCTACGGCCTCCAGGATAAATCCAAAGTGTTCATTTACCTACTGCGAGAAGATCAGAGAGTTAGATTCGTCCTGAGGCAACATCCGCCGGAAGTACGCAACAGGATTGATTCTTTCAGAGAGTAAGCGATAAAAATAGATTTTCTTCGCTAAATTATGAAATTGAAGTTCAAGGTTGCGTCTCAACGAAATTGATTATTTTCTCAATTCCTCTATTTTTTGTTTGGGTTTGTTCGTACGCAACCGGATTGATTACGCAAATAGATTGATTCTTTCAGAGAGTAAGCGATAAAAATAGATTTTCTTTGCTAAGTTACGAAATTGAAGTTTGCAAGGTTGCGTCTCAACGAAATTGATTATTTTCTCAATTCCTCTACTTTTTGTTTGGGTTTGTGCGTACACAACCAGATTGATTACGCAACCAGATTGATTCTTTCAGAGAGTAAGCGATAAAAATAGATTTTCTTCGCTAAGTTACGAAATTGAAGTTCGTAAAGTTGCGTCTCAATGAAATTCATTATTTTCTCAATTCCTCTACTTTTTGTTAGATCAATCGTAAGCAAAAAACTTCAATAATTATTCGAATTAAAGAATTCGGATATAAATTGTTATATATAATCAAAATTTTATATCAATATTAATAGATATATATTAATTAATTATGATATATTATAAATGTTATAATTTATTATAAAGAAACGATAAATTATTATTATTATGAAGATAATAATAAATTATCGTTCATATTTGAAGAAAAATCTTTCGTCAAAATATCAAATGAAGAAAAAATCTATTCGTCAAATATTCAAATGAGGCAAAAAAAATTCTCTTTTTGAACCCAAACAAACCCAAACAAAAAACATCTCCGTATTGCAACGGTGGGACCTTCGAGTCCGTCCTAAGTCAGCGATAAGTTAAATTGAGGACTTGCGCTAACATTTCTTTCGTTTCAGGATTTTGGGTAACGTAACCGGAGCGATAGTGAACGTAGACGAGTACAAGGTCCACGAGAACCACGACGGTTCCGTCGACCGTACAAGAACGGACTTGTACTTGCATTTGGTGAATCGTCACGACAATTCGATTCTGGAAGTTTCCGAAGTTTTGGAGATCGTAGATAGGAATATAGAAAAACTGGACAATCTGTTCAAAGACTTCAACGTTTTGGACACCCAGCCGGCGCAGCCCCAACAGATCGTTCAGTACGAGCAAGCTGGAACGACTTTTTGGTTGCTAGCGTTGACGCTCTTTTTGGGCGCTCTTTTGGTACTTTGCATCGCGCTTAGCCTATCGCAGAGGGCAACCTTTCGTCGTCAACTGAAAGCTGCCAACGCTTCTGCTTTTGGAAATACCGACTCCGAATTCATTCGCGGACCCGGCCGGGTACCCAATACCAATAAACACAGCGTCGAAGGTTCCAATCCGATTTGGATGCACGCTTACGAAAACGAGTGGTTCAAAAGCGACGAATCTTACAGGTAAACTTTTCGATACGTTTCAAGGCGATTTTCATTTTGAGGTTAGGTTTTATGAAATTTTACTAACTTCCGGTGAAGAAACAACGGAATCGTTGGTATTCTGGAATTTCGTTAACGGTTTTTCGAACTTTACATTTATTCACACGAATAAATGCATTTGCAAACATGCCGCCATTTTGTTTAACGATTGATCGAAATATTTCGTGAATTTGGGAGAAAAGTCGATCGTCTTACCCTTTCGTGATTGAAGCGATGGAAGATACTATGTTTCTCTAAATGCAACGAATTTAAACAAGGCTGCGTCGTTACGCTTGAAAAACACTATTTTTGGATAATCGAACGTTTTCGTTCTTCCTGAATCTCACTAAAGTCCGAGGATGACTACGATTAACACGGGATTGTTCGAGCAAATTGCGCCGAATATTCTCGAAGGTTTCCCGCGAATTCCGGCGCGGCGCTGGTCGCGCACTGCGCAGTGGATGAATATCGATATATAGGCTTCGATTACGTCACAGTGACGGTTGATATTTGACTGTTTTGAAAAACTGAGATTTTTCCCTGTCAAATTAAATAACGCACTAGCCAAATTTTATTAAAAATCACTAGAAAATAACTATTTCGAAATGTTTTACTAGAACTACCGCTATCGTTTATTTCGATTAGACTCGACGACCCGCGTCTAATAAAGCCCGCCACTATCTACAGTCTTGTTTTATCCGCCATTTTTTAGCCACAATTCCGAAAGAGATTCGCTCGACGAGAACGCTCTGAACAACGAAGAAACGATCAACGATTTGAACACCAATGATCGACGTTCCAATGAGAACCCTTATTACGTGAGACCGGGACCAGCCTCGATTTCCAGGTGAGAATTTTCTCGTCGAATATTTATAATTAAAAAACGTACCTTTTTTGAAGGAAAGCACCGGCACCGCCCGTCCTTCCCGTGCAACTACTGCGCAGTTTGCACGTTTCAGTTTGAACGCGTCCACGAGCGTGGCGTCAGTTATTTCCGCGAAATGATCTCACTGCGCATGCGCGAGGCTCTCGAGTTATAAATTACCGGTAGAAATGTGGCACGTCATATTTTCCATATTTAAATCGTTAAGGAAATCCCTTTTCATTAAAATGAGTATAAGTATTCCTAAAATGTATTACAATCTCAATAAAAAGCTTTAATTCTCGGTATAAAAGCATATAAAGAAAATAAGAGCTCTTTTTTAAGATTTAGTAACGATCTTTCAAAAACGTTGATATTTCGTGTCACATGGTTTTTTTTATTGTTGTATTTAATCGACTCGATTATTATCACGATTATTAATTAGTTTATAAGTAATGAGTAATTCATTAGTTTAATTAATAAGACAATTGACTTTAGTAGTGGACTTCCGTTAATAAGAGAATTTATGACATCCTGCGCGCGCATCTTTTTTAACAAGACAAGTAGCGCGACTAGTGGCAGAGCAGGGAACTAAAACTTAGTCGCCATTTTGCACGCCACTAATGGCAGTAGGTGTTAGTGTCCTGTCGCGAAGTATTGAAACGTGGTTATGTCTTTTGCAGTGTGGATAGTGGCACGGACGATCAAAACGGTTTCAGCCATGAATCGCCGGTCGCACGCGATCGACATCCCACCATCAACAATCCCCTTGGTAAGAAAGTCGAAACGACCGAGCTGTAAGCTGGACATTTTCGCATCCGTGAAGAACAGCGAACTTCATTATCGTCATCGCCTCGTAGGTTTAACCTCTCTTGTAAATAGTCGTCGATAATTTATACCTAATATTTATTAACGTTTCGAACGTCCCGAGCAAACGCGATTATTTATTGGCGAACGAAAAAAAAAAAGTTCGCCGAGCGTTTGCAGATGTTTTAACAGCGCTAACCAAAAAATGTCGAAACATTCGAGATTTCGAACGAAAACTCGAAGATTGCATTTACGTGAGGATGAAAAATTGACGGTAAGACTTCGATCCGGATTTCACGAATCCGAATTATCAAGCCAATTTTTTCAGTTTTTGTACAAAAAAAATAAAGAATTTTGAAAAATCATGTCAAACGATTTATTTACCTAACCTTTCTTATCCTTGTGAACGAAAAATACATTTTTCAATAAATAAAAAAATTGTGGTGTTTTTTTATTTATCAAACTAGGAAAACGAACATTTTCGAATAACGAGTGGAATTACAGGAGTCGAGTGTACGAAGCGTAGCTTGGAAGAAACTCAAACGCCCTCTTATCGTCTTGGCTGGACGAAGTCGACCTCGCGTGCTACCCTATGGTAATTTCGGGCCGAGTTGCTGGTCAGCCCCTTGAGCTCGCGCATCCCCCCTAACCGCTAACGCAAAACTTATGACCAGTGACCCAACCGCCCAACCTGGAACAAATAGCCGTCGAAGATAAGACCGCTTTCGCAGCTTCGAATTACCGCATTTATTCTTTATTAAAATTAATATTATTATTGCTTTTATTTTTTATTGAAAAAACAGGGTTTTTTAGTAAACATAACCTCACTTTTGTTCTCTCGTAAACATAACCTCGCTTTGTTTTTCTCTTTTACATAACCTCACTTTAGTTTTCTCGTAAAGTATTATTATTTGTGCTTTTATTTATTATTAAAAAATCCGGCTTTTTTATAAACTTAACCTCATTTTCGTTTTCTTGTAATCATAACCTCACTTTACTTTTCTCATAAACTATCATTAATTTTGCTTTTATTTATTGTAAAAGGATCCGAATTTTTTTATAAACATAACCTCACTTTAGTATTCTCGTAAACTATTATTATTTTTGCTTTCATTTATTATTAAAAAATCCGAATTTTTTAACCTAAACCTAACCTCGCTTAATTTTTCTCTTAAACATAACCTCACTTTACTTTTCTCATAAACATAACCTCAATTTTTCTCTCTAACCAAAAAATCCACACGAATTCTCAATTTTTTCATAAACAATGCAAATTAACGATAAAAATCGTTGCGTTTACCGAAATTTTCGCAATTTGACAAATTCGATCGATAAAATTATGCAACCACCGTGAAATAAGCCTGCAAAAAGGACCTAAATTTAAAAAATGTAAAAAATGCACTTTTCCAAGCGTTAGAAGGGGTTGGTCATTTTGACGGGTGAAAGTGCGTGTCGATGCAGAGGTGGATAGCCGCGACCATAAACCATCCACGAACGCGGGGTCAACCGCTGCAGGAGAGTCTCTCGAGTCGCTTTTCCACATAGTTACACATCGCGAGTCGCTGACCACAACCTCCTCCCCGCAGGGGTGAACAATACCAATCGAGGCTAACGAAATGCACTCGTTTCTTCTTCTTTTTTAAATTTATTATTTTTTAGCATTTTTTCTACTTTTTCTTCGTAGTTGATAAACGTTCCTCTCCGGTGGGATATCACGTGACGTCACGAAACTTCCCCCTCCCCGTTGAATTAATTATTCTCCTATGAAAGAAAAAATAATAATTTTCTTTACGCAAAAAAAAGAATCCAGGAGGTTTTCTTTTTTCTTTTTTAAAATTCAAATTCAAATGTCCCTCAAAAATGGAAATGCATTATTATTCCGTAGATAATTCGCGATTCTTTTTCGTTTTTTCTTTTAAAAAAATTACATTATTTTTCTTAAAACGAATCATTTAAAAGTGCTGGAAGTTTGGAAATTAAAATAAAAATTCAATGAATTTCAGTAATTCAAATTCAATTATTCAAATTTTGAAAAACTAAAATATGTATTGAAGGAATTCCAGTTATTAAAAATCAGTTATTAAAATTTTAAAAAATTGAAATACAAATTCAATGAATTTCAGCAAATAAAATTCAATTATTCAAATTTTTTTTTAATTAAAATGCAAATTCAATAAATTTCAGTAATTAAAATTCAATTATTCAAATTTTTTTTAATTAAAATGCAAATTCAATAAATTTCAGTAATTAAAATTCAATTGTTCAAATTTAAAAAAATTTAAATACGAATTCATTGAATTCCAGTAATTAAAATTCAATTATTCAAAATTTGAAAAACTGGAATACAAATTCAATGAATTCCAGTAATGAAAATTCAATTATTCACATTTCGAAAAACTAAAATACAAATTCAATAAATCTCAGTAACCAAAATTCAATTATTCAAATAAAAATGAATAAAAATAAAAATTCAATGTATTTCACTAATTTAAATTCAGTCATTCAATTACGAAAAAAAAAAAATGTTTAAACACCAAAAAATCGTCTTTTTTTTGCTGGAAGGTGAAATCTTAGGGTGTTTTCGTCAATTAGGGATCGAGACGGGGAGACAGGGTGGCTTGTTGATCCGGGGGTGGTTAACCACGTACAAACCGAAGGGCCGTTCCATGGCTCGGTTCGAGGGGTGGAAAGTTGGTTGGAGAGATCGTGCGACGAAGGGCGATGAAGGACGAAGGGAGAAAGGGGAGGGGGGAAGGGGCGAGAAAGGGGTTCGTCGGTGGTCGGAGGGTACGAGTATAACGTGACGTGACGTTGCGTCGTCCACGTGACGGGGTCCCCGGCGTCGGAGTCGAGGAGGGTGGGGTGACCGAGTCGAAGACTGCGACAACCCCTTCACATGCCTCGGCGCGTCCATCGCGGCCACGTGCAACGACCGAAACACCTTGCGTCTCTTCGTCACCAAAAAAAACCCAAAAAATCCCTAGAAGAGTCCCCAAAAATATCACTAAAGGAATTCCCCAAAATCAAACCGAAATAAATCCCCAGAAAAACTTCAAAAAATACCTAAAAAAATCGTTTAAAAAATACCCTGAAAATTCCCAAAAAAAAACCTCAACAAAAATTCCACCGAATAAAATATAAAAAAATTGAATAAAAATAAAATAAAAATAAAAAATTGAATAAAAATTAAATAAAAATAAAAGATTGAATAAAAAGAAAAAATTAAATTAAAATTAAAAGAAAAATTAAATAAAAAGAAAAAATGTAATAAAAAATTTTACAAATCCTGAACTCTAAATCGAATCCTCTTAAAAATCGTGACCCAAACAAACAGTGCATTATCTCACTAAAAAAAGTGAAAACGAATTTGAAATGCGGAAGTGTCGTGAATCAACGTGGATTTCAGCGATACTCGAGTTATGCGACCGATCGTTCGTTTGATTAATTACGACCCGTGCTCGAGGCTCGATCGATCGAATCCTCAATTCAACCGCCGTCGCTCGTTGTTTTCGCGATCGCCAAACACGTGGACGTTGTTCCTCCCTCCCTCTGGTCGACGATCCGAGGGTGAATCCTGGGATTCAAAATTCACGTGAGATGCTACTTTTTTAGAGGCTAATCTTACAGGTGAGTGCTTTTATAATTACAATAATTATTATTATTATTTATCATTGTTATTGTTATCAATATTACAAATAGTTATTTATTTATTTATTATTATTATTATTAAGATTGTGTTTTTATCCTACATTATTTAAAATTGATTTTTAATTAATAAATAATATATAATAAAAACACAATTTCTATAATAATAATGATAATAAATAATGAGAATTAAACGATTATTTATCAATGATAAATCAATAATAAATAATTTATTAGTGCCAAATTAAAAAAATTACTGATTAATGATTTATAAAAAATAACGAACGATCGTCGATATTGGAGGGTTTCGATTTCGATTTTTGGAGCAACGCGTCGTGTTCCCATTTACGAAAAGGAGAAACCGAAAAACGTAACGATCTACATTCCGAGTGATATCTCGTTGAATAATTCATTAGAAGTACGCGTGGAGGCTTTACGAGTATTCGGAAGAGTTGTCAAGAGTGTATCGATTTTTCGTCACGAGTTACATTAATTCCTGGCTCTCGACGCGATCCAAAGTGTACACTGACCGATGGACTATTTGGCTCGATGAACTTTACTCCTTCCTTTTACTTTTCCTTCAAACCTCGATTAAACTAGAATCCCAAAAAAAATCCAAACTTCATGGTTTGAATTTATTACAGATAATGGAAAAAATTCCATTTTCGAAGAAATTTTTCATTAAAACTTCAAAAATTTTGAATATTTATAAATGAGAAATTAATCAATTCAAAAATAAAATAAAATAGGAAATAGATTTAATTAAAAAAATTAAATTAAATAAGGAATAAGACAAATACAAAAATTAGACAAAATAAGAAATGAATTCAATGAAAAAATCAAATAAATTCAAAAATAAAATGAATTCAAAAATAAGAAATTCTCGGCCAATTTGAAATTTAAACCGAAGGCTAAAAATCGAAAATCACGGTTTTATATATGATGAATAGCAATACGATGCGGCATGAGAAGGGTGGTTTTAAAAAAAGTAAGGGGGGATGGTTAAGTGGAAATTTGGATCGCGATAAGTGAAATGATCAACACGAGAGAATAATGTGACCCTATTCTCTCGAGAATCTCGGTGTGCTCACAAGTCAGTCACGCACCGGGGTCGCTTTGGCACCGTGCTCTCTTCTATACGGGTATAGATCGCACCTTCCGCAGACTCTCACCCCCGTTCGCGTTGCCATTTTCGTGTCTGCTAAATCGACTTTCAAACTCCACTCAAACCAATTTTAACAGTGCTAAACAATAAATTACGAAAATCAAAATTAACATTATTATTTTCGTAAATTTATTGATTAATTAATATTAATAATCAAGTAAATTCATTATTAATAATAAATTGAAATATTAATTTTTTAAAAAGTTCGGCGACGAATTAAGGGGGAAAAAATGTACGAAAACAAAAATTAATATTATTAATATTTTCGTACATTTGTTAATTCAGTATTATTAATAATCAATTAAATTCATTATCAGTAATTAATAAAAATATTAATTTGAAAAGCGTTCGGCGACGAATTACGGGGAAAAGAAATTTACGAAAATAAAAATTAATATTATTAATATTTTCGTAAATTTGTTAATTGATTTTTATTAATAACCAATTAAATGCATTATTAATAATAAATTAAAATATTAATTTGAAAAGCGTTCGGCGACGAATTAAGGGGAAAAGAAATTTACGAACATAAAAATTAATATCATTAATATTTTCGTAAATTTGTTAATTGATTATTATTAATAACCAATTAAATCCATTATTAATAATAAATTAAAATATGAATTTGAAAAAAAGTTCGGCGATAAATTAAGGGGAAAAAAATGTTGACGGAAATGGAAATATGAGAGAACGCCTGTCGTGGCTAAAGGATCGCCAAGAATAATCGAGTAATTTTTTTTCCTCATTTTTCTTGACGCAAGGACGAATGAATATTCCCAGGACGCAATGCCACGCGTTCTCGCGTGTGAACACTAAAATCGAAAGTACCGGTCGCACAAATGTCCCGTGACTCGTAATACGAGAACGGACAGATGAGAATTCGAGAACGGGGGAGAGCTAGAAAAAAAAAACAAAAAAAATAGTCAACGTCCTCGTACTGCGTGTAGGATAAAAGCTACGACCTGGTTTTCGTGATTGTAAAATCGATATTAAGAACTTTTATCGATGCTCGTGATCTCTCGGAACGTTTTCATCCTCCCCCCAACCCCGAACGGTTTTAGACGCAACAAATATCGCGGTCAAACTCGACAAACCCAAACAACCGATATTTTACTTCCGTTAAACTTTCGAACTTCCAAAATGGGGGTTCGATTAATTCCGTTAATCAAAGTAATTTAAAGAAACAGTTTTCTTTTTTTTATATTATTTTTTTCGTACTATTTGGGTTTGTATGGGTTTCGAGAAAATAAAAATAAAAATTTTTTGTACGGATTAATTAATGAAGAGATTAATTGATTTTTCAACTTAACCGATTTTATTTATTTTTCATTTATTAATTTATTAATTTATTATTTGAGAATTTATTATTTATTCATTTATTTATTAATT
The DNA here is from genome assembly GCA_030522765.1 of Ophioninae sp. B BG-2022a. Taxonomy (NCBI): domain Eukaryota; kingdom Metazoa; phylum Arthropoda; class Insecta; order Hymenoptera; family Ichneumonidae; species Ophioninae sp. B BG-2022a. Next base: position 14,007 of record JAPYZJ010002424.1, read on the forward strand.
GGTTAATTTATCGATTTTTTTCGTCTCTTTGTAAGATATTTGGGTTTCTGAAAATACAATTTTGGTTTTTCAAAGTTCCACGGTGGGAACCCGGTTTGTTTGGGTTCGTTTGGGTTCGTTTGGGTTTCGTGGAGTAAAATGGGAAAAAGTATCATGGAATCGATAACGACTAGGGATATATCCTATAAATAGTCGAAGGAAGGACTGTCGGATTTTCTTGACGAACCGCTGTTTGCCCTATCACGCAAACCGCGCTGACCACAAGCCACCCCCCTCCCCCCTCCTCTTGGGAATCTTGGTTTCACGTGACATCAATGATTACCGAAGCCAGGACTTTCCCCTTTGCCCTTCGATAAAAGCTAACCTTTATCACGTTTTCCGCTACGTTTTACCAATTTTCCTCTTTTTCTGTCTTTTTTCTTGTTTGGGTTTGTTTGGGCTCGTTTGGGCTCGTTTGGGCTCGTTTCGATCGCAGAATGCACTCGGAATGGATGAAACTGTGGATATACTTGAGACTCGGTTGGCTCGTCGTTGTTTTGCCACGATCGGTCGGAACGGCGAGACCTCGATTCGACACTTCCACCGATATGGGACTCGTCCTCGTACCCGCCGATGCCGAAGTCGATTCCGTCATTTTTCGACTTCGCGCCACCGACCAGGACGCCGATTTTCCACTCGTCTTCGACGTAACCGGTATTTTAGCAAAAATTTACGATTTTTTTTTATCTTTGTTTGGGTTTGTTTGGGTTTGGAAAAAGCGGAAAAAACTAAAGATTTTTTTTTGGTGTTGGTTGATTGATTCATTAATTAACTAATTAATTTCTCAACGTAATTACGAATCAAATTAATTAATTATATTTGTGTTATTCGATCGATAATTAGTTGATCATTTTAATTGAAACGTAATGTAATTAGCAATTAATATTATTAAGAAACGAATAATTCGATAATTAATTAATTGATGAATTATGGTATTTGAAGAAAATTAACGAATTTTTGGATTTTGGTTTGGGTTTGTTGGGTTTGAAGAAAACTGGAAAAAAAAGGATTGTTTGTGCTATTTGATTAATTAATTTCCCAACTCAATTATCAATCAAATTACTTTGCGATATTTATGTAATTCGATCGATAATTAATTTATCCAATAAATGAATTCATAATGTAATTGACAATAAATATTATAAAGAAATAAATAATTCGATAATTCATGAATTGATGGATTAAGGTATTTGAAAAAAAATAACAAATTTTCGGTTTGGGTTTGTTTGGGTTAGGAGAACACCGAAAAAAAACGATTTTTTTCGGCTGATTGATTAATTAATTGCTTAATTAATTACCCAACATCATTGTCTATCAAATTATTTTATGATATTTATATAATTCGATTGATAATAAATTCATCCAATAAATTAATTCGTAATGTAATTGACAATTATTATTATACATGAATAAATAATTCGATAATGAATGAATTGATGAATGACGTCGCAGCAACGGTAACACCGATCGTGCGGATAGAAAATCTTCCGTGTACACTCTACAACAAAATATGCCAGGCAAACGTGATCCTTACGAAACGCCTCGTACCCGGTCGTCTCCACGACTTTGCCGTCCGCGTTAAAGACTCCAAGGGAGACTCGGACTCCATGCAAGCGACGATCTCAGTCACGAATGCCACTACTCAGAGGGATCAAATATTTCCTCACATACCCGCCCTAATTATGGTCCCGGAGGTACTATTTGCATCTCATTTTCCACCTTTTATATGCATCAATCAACCCTAACTGTTTTATGCAAAAAAGAAACTTTTTTTTATTTATCAACTTTTTTATATCAATTTTTCTCTAATAAAAAAGCATTTTTGAGATACCATTTTTTTCTAATAAAAAAGCATTTTTGAGATACCATTTTTTCTAATGAAAAAGCATTTTTAAGATACCATTTTTCTTCTAATAAAAAAGCATTTTTTCGATACCATTTTTTTTCTTATTAAAAATTATTTTTAAGATACCATTTTTTTTAAAAGAAAAATCATCTTCTCGATACCATTCTTTTTTCTAAAAAAAAAACTTTTTTTTAGATACCGTTTTTTTTTAAATAAAAAAAGCATTTTTGAGATACCATTTATCTTCATTTGAAAAAGTTTTGTCGATACATTTTATTTTTTTCATTCTCGAAACAAAAGACCCAAAAAATACTTTTTTTTTTTTAAATACGTGAAATTGGGAATTAATTTTTTTTCGCGCTCCATTCAGGACGCGAAGCCTGGCAAAGAGCTCGACTACATACTGGTAAGGTCCAATCAGTGGAGCGGCAAGCCAGTCTACATTGAGCTTTGGGTACGTTGCTAAAAAAAAATTAAATATAAAAAGACGAAAATGGGAATTCTCTGATGACCGTTTCAGCAACCGAAAGAATTGTTCACGATAAGGCAACGACAGAGCCCCGCCGAGACCCGGGGTGTGATAACACTGATTGGGGAACTCGATTTTGAAACCCAGTCGATGCACAATCTTAAAATATACGCGACGGTGAGCGACCTTTTACACCGATTAAACGATCGAATGAAAAAGACATAAATAATTCGATGATATTTATATTAATATCTATCGTGTAAAAATAAAATGTTTTTTTTAATTTTTTAAAACTTTTTTCTTTGTTTAAGGATCCTTACACCCAGCCACGAAGGGACACCAGGAACATCGCGGGTCTCCATCTCGTCGTCGTTGTTCAAGACGTTCAGGACGTACCCCCGATTTTCACTTTAGCCCCTCCTTTGACCAAAATCAACAACACGGTTCAACCGGTCAGTTCGATATTTGAATTTCCCTTTTTTTCATTATTTCCCATTTTTCGTAATTTTCTTTTTTTCCTAGTCTGCCTTTTTTCATTATTTCCCTTTTTTTGAAATTTTCCTTTTTTCCTAGTTTCTCTTTTTTCATTATTTCCCTTTTTTCAGAATTTTCCTTTTTTCTCTAGTTTCCCTGTTTTATTATTTCCTTTTTTTCGCAAATTTCTTTTTTTCCTAGTTTCCCTTTTTTCGTAATTTTCCTTTTTTCCCTAGTTTCCCTTTTTTCGTAATTTTCCTTTTTTTCCTAGTTTCCCTTTTTTCGTAATTTTCCTTTTTTTCCTAGTTTCCCTTTTTCGTAATTTTCCTTTTTTCCTAGTTTCCCTTTTCTCCGAATTTCCTTTTTCCCTAGTTTCCCTCTTTCCGAATTTCCCTTTTTAGGGTTCCGTACCTCAAAAGGGAAATTCGGAAAAAAAGAAAAACTAGGTAAAAAAGCAAAATTGCTATTCGCAATTTTCCTTATTTTCCTTTTTTTCCTAATGAAAGCCCGAATGTATTTTCCACAGGGCGACGTTATTCTCCGAGTCCACGCTGAGGACGGTGACAAGGGAGTCCCTCGAGAAGTGACTTACGGTCTAGTCTCGGAGGGGAATCCCTTCACGCCCTTTTTCAACATTTCCGAAACGACAGGTAAGTTTTCAAAATTCAAAAAAAAACATAATTCTTCCTCCTCAACTCCCCAGAAATAAAAATACTAAAAAAAAATACTAGAACGAATATAAACGACTAGCCTTCAAGAAGCAAAAAAAAAACGGTCCGAGCTGACTCAAGGGGAAAAGCCCACAAGACGAAGAAATTGAGGGAAGGAAAGAGGCTAGAGAAGGGCTTTAAGGTCCGGCGTAAGGTGTTGTTGGACAGGCCGAGTATCGATCCGGATTGAACGGTCTCTTTCTCTCCTTTCTCTCTCTCTCTCTCTCTCTCTCTCTCTCTCTCTCTCTTTTCAATTAATTATCAAAAGGGCGTATCTGCATCTTTCGAGCCGATAAAAAGCCTCGTTTCGTGCTTTTCTCACTCGAAACTAGTAACCGCGAGTTCGTTGAAAACGAACGGTAATTTCTCAGGGTTTCGGACGTTCGGACCGAGATTCTTATCGTTCACGTTGAGAGGGTGCAAGACACATGCGATCCTGAGAGTTCATGATTCCCCCCCAGCCGTTTGACCACGACCCTACGAGGTTTCTGGACTTGGTAAGACCAAACCAGACCTCGGGGTTCTTTCCTCCTCGGATATGTAAAACAATCCTCGGAACACGCCAAGCCTCGTACCACGAAACCTCATTACTCTCGTCCAATCGCAACGTTCGTATTATGCGATTTAATTTGGCGCTTTAGACGATACCTTGGAATCAACTTGATTTTCTGATTCATTCGTTCAACAAGGAATATTTAATTGTTGAAAGTCATGCTGAAATGATTTTTCGTTTGAAATTATTTTGAATTGTTGAGAGTCGTTTGAAATGATTTTTCATTGGATTTTTCGAATTGAATGATTAAATTGAATTATTTGAGATTGAAATGGGAATTTTTGTTTGTGTGTGTTGAATTTTTAATTTTGAATGAAACGAACGAGTTTTATGGAATCGAATTATTAAAATTGAATTATTTGAATCGAGTCGTTCGAATTGAAACGTGAGTTTTTATTTATGTGTATTGAATTATAAACATTGAACGAAACGAACGAATTTTATGTAATCGAATTATTGAAATTGAATTATTTAAATTTTTATTTATGTGTACTGAATTGTAAAAATTGAATGGAAAGAAACGAATTTTATGGAATCGAATTATTAAAATTGAATTATTTGAATTTTGATTTATGTGTATTGAATTGTAAAAATTGAATGGAAAAAAAACGAATTTTATGGAATCGAATTATTAAAATTGAAATATTTGAATCGAGTCGATCGAATTGAAATATGAAAACGATTTCAATTAAGGGGAATGAATATTGTTCAACGCTGACGCTTTACAGGCGAGATAACATTGGCGCGTCCACTCGAGGAATTGACGCTGATAACTCACGTCGGAGCTCCAGTCGTGCTGAGTGTAGTTGCAGAGGAAATCAGGCGATCGCCGAGTGAACCGCCGGCCCAAGCGACGGTCGTCGAAGTTGGACTTTTACTCGGCGAGCCTGGCAACAGTCCGCCCTTTTTCGAGAACGACAAGTTCGTAGAAAAAATTGACCAAAAAAAAAAAACAAAATGATTTCGAAAAAACGGAAGAAAAGTATCAATCAAAAAAATACGAAAATTTGTTAGCTACGTTGCTTGGATGGACGAAAACGCCGAGCCCGGAAGTTTGGTCAATTTTACCGAACGTTACGTCACGAGGGTCCGGGACGAGGATATCGGGAAAGCCGGCGTTTTCGCACTCAAATTGCACAACAACAATGGCACTTTCGAAATAAATCCCGCAGTTGCCGAACGCATCGCGAGCTTCGCGATAACCGTCCGGGACAACGATCTCATCGACTACGAGAAGTACAAAAGCTTGCGCTTCGAGGTAACCAAAAAAACGTCCACGAAATTTCGATTAATTGGAATAATTGATTTTAACCCGTAATGGTAACTTGGGGTCCAGCGGACCCCAAGCAAATTTTTTAGGGTTATATCGTAAAAAGGTCGATTGAGAATCGAACTTGTGCCGTCACGTGTTGTCTGAGCCTACTTTAACACTATTTAATCAGTGGCGATGGTCAAAATGGCCTCAGTTGTCTCGCAGGTACCAAATAGTGATTTTCATGAAAATTATATTTTTTTCTCGAAAATGTACTATTTCAAGACTAACATAGCGTAGGTTTTTAGCCACATCGCAAAAATCAAAATTTATATGAATTTTTCAATCAAAATTGGCGTTTTTTCGTTCTTTTTTTTCTGATTGTTTTTTCGCCATATTAAAATTTGAAAACGAAAGAACAATGATTGTTTAACTTGAAAAACATATGAAATAGAATACTCGTGTAAGATTTGCGTCGATAAATCAAGTAGAACGCAAATAGCAACAAGTTTTCGGCGTGGGGTCCACTGGACCCCGTGTGACCATTACGGGTTAAAAATATTGTGAATTCCGACAAATTTTGAAAATTTCGATCGTCCGAAGATAATCGCTCAAGAGGTTGGTCCAGCCACGAATCTATCGACTACGGTACCCTGCACGATTTTCATAAGGGACGTCAACGACAATCCACCCGAATTCGATTTATCGAGCTACGAAGTCACTCTGTCCGAAGATATACCTGCTGGAACTCGAGTCGTACAAGTGAGAGTTTCTCTTTTTTTTTCCCCTTTTTTTTCATTCAGTGGTTAATCCATTTCCAATAATTTACCAAATAATCAAAAATGATGAATTATCAATTAAAAAACTTTCAATCATTGGAAATAAACCAGGTTACGATATTTATCCGTTTCTTAAGGTACACGCAACCGACAGAGATACCGGACTATACGGAAGGATCCAATACACGAGAATCATAGGCCCGGGCAGCGAGTGCTTCGTCATCGATCGCGATACGGGCATAATAACCGTTGCGATGGGAAATACGATTCTCGATCGGGAAATGACAGCGAGTTTTCAATTGTCGGTCGAGGCGAGAGACGAGGACGGCGAGGGTCTTCGGGGTATCGCACCACTCATCGTCAATCTCCTCGACGTCAACGACAACGCTCCAATTTTCACGAAATCGACTTACGAATTCACTCTCAACGAAGATCTAACGAATTTCACCGTGCCAGCAATCGTAAAAGTAAAATCAGAAAAAAATTTCTAAAAATTACAAAAAGCTCCAAAAAAATTTTCAAAAATTGTCAAAAATTCTTTCGTCTCGTTTCGAAACGTTCTACTTTTTTTTTTTTTTTTTTTTTTTTTTTTTTTTTT
>JAPYZJ010002425.1:0-20723 GCA_030522765.1 Ophioninae sp. B BG-2022a
ACCGACTTTGAATCCGGTCGGGCACCAGTCGACGAATTGGATGGTGCGTTTGGTTTTGATCGTGGCGATGGCGGCGTTGACGTCCTTCGGCACGACGTCGCCTCGGTACAACATGCAACAAGCCATGTATTTTCCGTGACGAGGATCACACTTGACCATCTGATTGGCGGGCTCGAAGCAGGCGTTCGTGATCTCGGCGACAGAGAGTTGCTCGTGGTAGGCCTTTTCAGCTGAGATCACGGGAGCGTAAGTAACCAGGGGGAAATGGATGCGAGGATAGGGCACGAGATTGGTCTGAAACTCGGTAAGGTCGACGTTGAGAGCACCGTCGAAACGAAGAGAGGCCGTGATCGATGAAACTATCTGTCCGATCAATCTGTTGAGATTGGTGTACGTCGGTCTTTCGATGTCCAAGTTCCGCCGACAAATATCATAGATAGCTTCGTTATCAACCATGAAAGCGCAGTCCGAATGCTCGAGAGTCGTGTGAGTCGTAAGGATAGAGTTGTAAGGCTCAACAACAGCCGTGGAAACTTGCGGCGCCGGGTAGATAGCGAATTCCAGTTTCGATTTTTTGCCATAGTCGACGGACAATCGTTCCATAAGAAGAGAGGTAAAACCAGAGCCAGTGCCGCCACCGAACGAGTGGAAGATCAGAAAGCCTTGAAGTCCTGTGCATTGATCGGCGAGCTTGCGAATTCGGTCGAGTACGAGATCTACGATTTCCTTGCCGATAGTGTAGTGACCACGGGCGTAATTATTTGCCGCGTCTTCCTTGCCGGTTATCAGCTGTTCGGGATGGAATAACTGACGATACGTTCCCGTGCGAACCTCGTCTGAAAAAATCAATTACGCATGTTAGACTTTTTTCAGTTCCTGCAATGCTCGCAGACACACTTGAGTCTGTATTACAAAAATTTTAAGTTCATTCTGCACGATCCTTTTGCTGTTTTATCAACTTTTCCAAGATTTGATAACAGTTATCAGTTCGTATAAAAACCTTCATAGAACAATAGACGAGAAGTATAATAAAGACCAACGTACCAACAACGGTGGGTTCCAGGTCGATAAATACTGCTCGCGGTACATGTTTTCCAGCTCCAGTCTCACTGAAGAATGTATTGAAGCTGTCGTCGCCTCCGCCGATGGTTTTGTCGGATGGCATTTGACCGTCCGGCTGGATGCCATGCTCCAAGCAATACAGCTCCCAGCAGGCATTACCGATCTGGACACCGGCTTGTCCAACGTGGATTGAGATACACTCACGCTAATAAAACGGAAAGATATGAACAATTATCGTATGAAAGTATACAACGCTGCAAGCGTTACCCTGAAACGACTATCAACTGGAAAACTATTTTCGAAGTATCCGTCTCCCCATTTCAAAATTATCGAAAAATATTGCGCAGTGTGAATGAAACCCAATAAATGTACAACTCGTAGAATATGCCGGCGATATTGTTCGCCTGAGTTCGATTAAAGACAAAATGGTGGGTGCGGCGTCGCACCCGGCAATCTACGTTGGCAGAACGAAAAAAAAAAACATGGCCGACTTTGACGCCGTCGTTCGATGAAACCGCTGTCACTCCAATTTCGTTCGATATTCAAATTTGCGCAATGCACGAAAACCCTAATTGATAAAGGAGAAGCAGGTACTTACCATTTTGATTGTTTTTTTTTAAAACGTTTTCCAAAGACGAAAAGTGGAAGTCAGCTGAAGCGAGCAATGCAGCTTCTACGAACAGTTCACGTTTACGTCTCACGTAGGAATACTCCGCGAGGTGGCTGATTCGCGTGCTTTTATACCTTCGGAAATCGTTTTTTTAAGACCCTCGCCGATTCGCCGAGCGTGTCATCGCCAAGCGTTCTCATTGGTCGAAACAAGACCGCAGTCTAGTTACACTTCTCCCGAGGTTTCCTACGCCTAAAAAAAATAGTTCCCATCCTTATCCTCCGATACAGATATATCGCGTATACGATTTGATTCTAATATTTTGCATTAGTCGTCGATAGTGCTTGACACGTTTTCGTTAGCGTCGGTGTTACAAGTAATTGGACAAATCAGTGACGAAAAAAATGAACGCGGAAAATCGATTAAATCTTGCGTGCAACACTGTAGGCAATCGACGCCTGCGTATATTATATATATCGCCCGTACGTGCCTTTTCCACGTATAGTACAAATTCTAAATTAGTCCCAAATTGCAGACAAATGAACCAGCAACGTCGCAACGAATGCAATCAATCCTCCCGAAACCGCATCGACAATTTTCTCGTGTCTTTGTTGCATCGCGTATGACAAAAGTAAATATTCGATGAATTCGTAATTTTTTTTTATTGAAGTTTGCCGCATCGAAATTCAGACGTGCGTGCACACGAATCCTACCTTTTATGGAAGTAGTCGTGTGGGGTATGACGTTACGTACTGACACAACGATTTTTTTTTCTCCCACACTATATAAGTTGAACAAGCTCAATCTTTTCTACCACGTGTATGGGCGTTGAAAACGTGGGCAGGGCGATATAACCTTTGATATTTATTTTAAAGCAATTTTTATGCAAAACTGGATCGGCCATTCGCTAGTTTCGACTATTCCGCTTGTTTTATCGGAAACAGGTGGAATCGGAATGATCGATGGATAATAACAATAACTATGTTATCTACAGAGCAATATCGAAAATATAAAACATCGCATATATTATTACGCCGAGCATACCTGTCTTTTTCTCATTGCCCCTGAATACCAAATAAAGCATGAGTTGGGAAGATTGCGGAATGGTTTTTTGTTTGTTTTTATTTAAATGTCTTCTAAAGACAATCGACCAAACGGCCACCCTTGAAAGAACCCCAAAAAAGCAATAAAGCAGATTGGGGTTCGCAATAATTACAGTATGCTTGCTTGCTCGCTTCGCAGCTGCTTTTACGGGTACCCCGTACGAAAACGTACGGAAATTCGTGACTGCAGCTGCCGACTCTGTTGTTACCCGGCGTCGAAACGTCACGGGTGCAACCGAAATTCTATACTCGTTCACGGCGTTTGTGTGTGTCTGAATAGTGTCCCCATGCATTTATATATATATGTATGTACGACGCAAAAGCGGTCGGTGAAACTCTTACGAAAAAAACAGCCTAAGGGAACGGAACTCGACGAGAGACTGCTTTTGTCTCATGGAAGGAAAAAATGATGCGAAAAGCGGGTTTGACTGACAATGATAACGTAGAATGATATTTCGACGTCTTTCGATATTTCGAATTTGCATACATTTTCGAAAAGATCGATAATCAAATGACCTGGAAAATCGAATACAATTACCGTACTGTAAATAGCAAAAAACTAGTCAGGCGTTTTCATCTCGATCGTCATACGGCCCTCGCTTTAATCAATATTACTGAAGGGTCAAGCACATTTATCGTTTTTTTAAACTCTGCAAATCATGTATATCTGTTTGTCCATACATATTCAGTGCATCGTCACAGCACTGAATAAAACGTACATCGAATAACTTGCATATTATTATTTTTTCCCGTATTTCGAGTTTACCGTGAAAAATCGAATTCGCGTGAAATGTCGATCGGTAAAAATGACGAATGAAACAAAAAACGACACAAAAAAATATGTATCGAAATTCAAAGTAAATCAAATTTTGTAGTTCGTTAGAATCGAAATGTCTCGAAAGGACACTACTTTGATTCACATATGATCTTGCGTGGGTCCATTATCACGTGAGTCGGTGTTCGTCAGGCTTGCTCGCCACTACGCAGGAAGCACGAGGGTTAGGGTAACGATTAAAATTTTCAAAACGTTTCAACGGAATTCCAAAGACGAGAGGTGTCTATTGGCCCTGAACATTTGTAAGTAACGTACGAGTGTCGATTGTTAATTCAGAATAGAACGTGAAACAGAAATCAGAAGTAGTATTTATTTGTTGGTTATACACAGGACGCCCGGGTCAAAGGTAGGCTCCAAAGAATCACCGAGGGCCGCAGAGGGTACGAATCCGCTAAGAATCTCGGAGCGTCGAAACATGACCGGTGTAGGAGGTAAAGTAGCCTCCCAATTTCGCGAAACTTTTAAAGTCGTGCAAAAAGACGTGGTACGGTGGTTCCCTGGACACATGCGTAAGGGTCTAAAACAAATGCAGCAGCAATTGAAGAACGTTGATTGCGTCATAGAGGTGCACGATGCTAGGGTACCGCTGAGCGGTCGATTCACAGAGTATCGAAACACGGTTAGTGGCTTGAAGCCTCATATATTTGTCCTGAACAAGGTAGATCTGGCCGATAAGAGTCACGAAAAAGATATCAGAAAGAAGCTCGCGGCTGAAGGTTTGGAAAATGTAATTTATACGAATTTTCGAGACGAGCGCTGTCCAGGTACGAAGAAGCTATTTCCCCTAGCGAAAAAGCTCATATCGGAATCCAATCGTTACAACAGATCCAATAACGAGGACTACTCGATGATGGTGATAGGCGTTCCGAATGTGGGAAAGTCCTCGTTAATCAATAGGATGAGAAACAAATATCTGAAGAAAGCAAAAGCTACGCAAGTCGGCGCAGTACCCGGAATAACGAGATCGGTCTTGACGCGTATCAAGATAAACGAAAAACCACCCGTCTACCTCCTCGATACTCCTGGAATTTTGGAACCTCAAGTTCGCAACGTGGAAACTGGTCTAAAATTGGCTGCGGTAAATTGTCTTCAGGATCATCTCGTCGGTCCGGAAGTAATCACGGACTTCCTTCTCTACTGGCTCAACAAGCAAGGACGTTTCGAGTATGTGGAGAAAATCGGTTTGTCTAAACCGACCGATGAAGTGCTAGAGGTTCTCACTGTCATCGCAGTGAAACTCGGCAAACAAAGCAAGCTCAAAGGTTTCGACGGACGAATCATCGTTAGACCTAACTTCAGAGCTGCCGCCGAACACTTTTTGAAGCTCTTTCGTACGGGCGAAATGGGCCGGATTTGTCTGGACGATGATATCTTGAACGATGAAGATAGTCAAGAGTGTACATAAAGGAATATGGCCTAGCAAACACGATTGAAACTTCGTTCTTGAGCACACCTTTCGATGTAATGAAATTAATCATAAGAGTGAACCTCTTTTGTCATTGTAAATACACACGGTTACGATAGATTATGACGAATAAATGTCAACTTTCATTATAGAAGAACCCACGCATTTGTTCAGGGAATTGTCGCTGTATTAAATTAATAATTAGCTATTAATAATCAATGACGTATAAACGTTAATTATCATGTAACTGATACACTTGCAAGATTTTATCAGCAAGATTTCATCTATTGTCTAAAAACCCATCCAACAATGCAAAACAGCTGTAAAAAAGAATTCACAATTAAACGTACATTAATGCCGATAAAAATTCATAAACTAATTCGATAACATTTCGAACATTATTGCTTTTTTTTTTATCGTGCATTTGGTACCAATTCGTAGATGATAGAGCTATCGCCCCACTTATGTTCGAATGTCTTCTCCCCACTTCCTGTTTCTTCCCTCTACGTTGTAACGGGGTATCTCTTACCTCCACGGTACGCATGGGACTTCACTCACTTCATAGCACTTTCTCTAACGCGACGTAGCTTTCTCTCGTTGTTCTTCTCCCATCAAGACACGTGGGTATTCGTGATTAACTTGGATGAGTATTGTCTCCATTTGGCGAAAGTAAAGAAGCTATCAATAAATAAATAAACAAACATCGCGCAATAAATAACTCTTTCTAAAGAGTGTTCTTGACATTGTTATAATCCCACGTAGTCAGCATGTTTGCGAGAGTCACGTTTTATCCGACTCTGCTGTACAATGTGGTTATGGAAAAAATAACTTCGAGACGATGGTACGATCGCATCGATGAGACCGTTATGCTCGGTGCCCTGCCGTTTCAAGGAATGACTCAACGGGTAATTCTTTCTTTTTTCACAAATTTCGACACTTTTCAACACTGTTCGTTTCAAGGTTTCGTGGGGTCGTTGAATATTGAATTTTGTTTGTTTACATAGTTGATTACAGAAGAAAAGGTCGCCGGGGTTGTTTCGATGAACGAGGATTACGAATTGAAGTTATTCTCCAATACTGGCGAGGTATGATAATAAAAGAAACTAAATATTGCGATTAAACGATTCTGTGTAACGACACGAGGTGTCGCTGAAAATTTCATTTAGAGAGATCCCAAAAGCAATAAAATGTTTAATTCTTCATTAATTTAGGTATGGGCTAAACACAAAGTTGAATTTCTTCAACTGTGTACCGCGGACATATTCGAGTCGCCCTGCCAAGAAAAACTCACGAGAGGAGTTCTTTTCATTAACAAATTTGACGGAAGTGATAAAGTCCCGATTGGAAAAAAACCAGGCAGGGTTTATGTTCACTGTAAAGCTGGAAGAACGCGTAGTGCTACACTCGTCGGTTGCTACCTCATGAAGGTATTACTTCTAATACGCGAAATAAAACTAATATGTATCACGATAAAACGATACATTTTTAACCGGGAAAACAATTTGGGGGAAATGATGCTTTTGCAGAAACACGGATGGACACCGGATGAGGCTGTCGATTTTATGAGGAGCAAACGCCAGCACATTCTTTTGCACACCGCTCAGTGGCGAGCGATGTCACAATTTTACGAAAATCACGTCTTAGCTGAGCGCCAAAAAAAAACGTAATTATGGCCAACCATCATCGTTTGCGATGATGTGTACATTGTTGTTTAGATTTATCAACAAAGAAATCCTATTTATTGAAAGGTGGAAAGATTTGCGAATCGATACGAATGGTCAAGGATGTTCGCAAATTTGGGGAATATCGAATTATCGATTGGTACAATGCAATAAAGATTGGTGATTGTTAATTTTAATACAAATATTCTTTAGTCCTTTTTTTTTTAAATATATAATCTCGATCGCTAGTTACTTTTTCTCAACTATTTTCGTGCTTCCTTTCGTGAACTTTGTCGACCGCGAATTTCGTCGCATCTGTGATCGCCTTATCGACCAAACGAAGGATCGTCTTCTTTTCTACTCGCGTTACGTTCATGTGATAGACAGATACAGGATCTTGACCCGCCGGAGCGCCACCTTGACCCTTGAAGATCGGCAAGATGATATTCATCCATAACTGAGCGTTGAATGAATTTGTAACAGTTTCCTGTGCGCGGACATAGAACGTTTATTTTTTTTTATTATAAAGAAGTGCCTCACTTCTAGCAACGACTTTGAACTATCGACAAAAGAATAAATCACCTTTGGAACGCAACAGCGAGCTTTGACCTTTCTGCTCGTGTGAGCGATCACGAGCACGGGAGTTTTCGTACATAAATCTGTAACCCGTTTTAACGAGATGTCTTCCAGAGTCGTATTTATCGGTTGAAGACAGTGAACAACGAATGGCATCGTCGACGTGTCAAGTACGTTTTTCATCTCAGCTTCTATAGCAATTCTATTGAAACAGGACGAAAAATATAGGTGTGAATGACAAAGAAAGAATATTGTTGAAAAATCTTTCATTCGCCCGTTCTTACTTTATATTCTCGCTCTCACGTTCTCGTATTAGATTAATCAGCTTGTCTAATCTGTTGATGCACTCGGAGGCCTCCAAATACGCTATGAGATTTTTCTCCATTCGATCATTAAGCCGACGTTTGGTCTCTTCGATTTTCCGTGTTATCAAATTCGATTGCGCTTTCTCTTTATGAAGACTATCCTCGATTTCGGTGACTTCCTGACAGGCGTTCTCGCCAGCGAGACGAGCCAAACGACCCAACGGGCCAGAAACCGCCTTGATGGTTTGGGTTGTCGCTCCTTGTGACTTAACGCTCAAAACGCAAAAATGCTCGAGTACTCCAGTCTTGTGTACGTGAGTACCGCAACACGGTTCTCTGTTCGAATTGAAATAATAGTAAATCCACATAATTATCCAAAGGAGTAAGAACGAATAAAATCATTGATTCGTTACTTTGATTTTAAACGGTTTGAGTCGATCTCAACGATTCGTATATTCGTGTCCGGATAAACCACACCAGGTGGAAAAGTGACATTTCGCTCGGCGAGTAGTTTTGCCATATCGACAACTTTCGTGTTCACCGATACGTCCAGGCTTATACAATCGTTGATCAGTTTTTCCAACTTCGCCACGTGTTCCAAACGGACTTTTTCGCCGAAAGTGCTGCATTGAAATATCAAATGTTTTTTCATAACGATGCTATTTCGTTGTGCGATTATCGGCAAAACATTTCTCAATGCAGCGTTTAACAAATGTGTCGATGTGTGGTTTCGCATAAGAGCAGTGCGATTCATCCCGTCGATGGAAGCTACGCAATTTTCTCCAGTTCGCAATGCAGTTTCGGTATTCCTTGATAAAACACAGAATAAATTAAATTCCTGTTTGGGTTTGTTTGGGTTGAAATGGCAGTACGTTCGATTCCCAGAATCGGGTTTTAGTATACTAACTGTGTATCCAAGGATACGAAGTGTCCGACATGAATGACATAGCCGCGTATTTTATAAACTTTCTCTACGTTGAACAGTAAATTTCCTATTTGTATGAATCCCTTGTCCGTTATTTGTCCACCTTCGGGAGCGTAGAATGGAGTTTTATCGAGAATTATGCCAATCTCGGTGGATGGATTGATGATTGAATTAACGCCGACAACTTCACCGCTCTGAGCTACCGTTCCTTTCAAAATAGCTCGATCTTCGTCAAATGCCAATGGCTCCGTTTCGGAAACAAGCTTCCCTAGAAAATGTATCGTGACGTCATTAATCATACATTCTTCCTCTACTCTTCCCAATACAATGCGATTATCTGGGTCCAGCCTAACATCCATAATTCGATTACTTTTGTTATCTCAGGATACTATAATACGCACCGTTCACGACAAAATCAAGAAGTTTTGCGTCCACCGATAGAAACTTGTAACTCATTCCCTCGTAATTGTACACGTACTTGAACGAGTCGTCGGTTTCGGGTATGTTTTTAGATACGAGCGTACTCAATGAAGCTTGCGACAAAAAGGCATTTTGAGTTTGTCCACTAGCGATTTTTGATCTCAATTTTGCGTTTTTCAACTCTTGGATAAAGTCGTTTTTGTCGAAAGAAAGCGATTCGATGGAGGCCAGCCCAGTTATCGTTTCCGCATCGAGACCGTACGTATCGTACAATTTAAAAGCGAATTCCCCACTCAAGACGCCTGTCTTTCGCCTGTGAAATGAGTAATATGGTTTTTTTTTCTTCGAGGGCAAAACTTCGTAACATGGGTGAAAATGAGTACTCTTCGAGTTATTCAAAACGTACAAATCTCCGAGGACATTTTGAAGGTCGTTATACGCCGGAACTAATCCGCTCAAGGTTGGATCGCTTATCGCAGCCAAAGCTGGACGAATCGCGACCAATTTTTCCCATTGAACGCCGCAAGTATTCTTTAGCGATTTTCTTACGTCTTGCTCGTACTGTATTATCTTCTGGATCTGTCAACAGTAAAAAATATAATTATTTTTGCATCGTTCAATATTGCTGGAACTTTCTTCCGTTTTTCCGACGTAATAACGTGTTTTTACTTTCTCCAGATTTTTCGGTATTTCGGGATAAACATCACCGAGACATTCCGCGACATGAAACGTTAATTCGTGAAGAATATCGTTACGTCGAAAGACATCCTCACTCACAGCCAAAGCTTTCCGCAAAACTTTCCTCAATTTTGGACTGAAACGAAATTGAAGTTCATATATTTGTAACGGAGCTAAAAGTTCATTCTTTTTCGGCTTTTTCAGGCTGCGAAAATAACTTGCACATTTTTCAGAGTTCTTCTTACAAATGCAACAAACTTGAAAATGAGACATACTTGTATTCGGGTATCATTCCATCAGCGAGAGCAACAGTGATCATTCTCGCATGATCTGCGAGTATTCTGTAGGCAGTGTCGAGTGAATTTTTATCGGCTTCGACGAATCTACCCTCGTATTTTGGGCACGCGCAATGCTTCTCGATCGCATCGAACAACGGTGTAAAAAGATCGGTATCGTAGTTGGACCTTTTGTCCTGAATCAACGCAACCAATCTTTCGAAACCCATTCCAGTATCGACATGGTGTTTATCCAGTGAGACAATTTCACCATTCTCCAATCTTTGGTACTGTATGAAAACCAAATTCCACAACTCCGTGAGATCGGCGTAACCCTTGTTCACGCGAGATGATTGATCTATCGTTTGCCGCGTGTGATCCACGTGAATTTCCGTGCACGGACCGCACGGACCGCTCGAACCCATTTCCCAAAAATTGTCCTTCATTCCGAAAGGTAATAATCTGCTCTCCGGAATTCCGAGTTTCCGCCATATATCTCTGCATTCGAAATCGGCTGCGAGACCCAACCGCTTGTCTCCGCCGAAGTACGTAACGTACAAATTATCCTTCTTCATGCCGTAAGGACCCGTTAACAAATTCCATGCGTATTCGCAAGCTTCTGCCTGAAAGAAAAAGCCAATGGTCGTATGCTGCGCAAAGCTGCGGAAAAGTGAATAAAATGTCGTATTAGGGAAGATTGAATATCAGGACCATTGTCCATATATCTTGAACATTAAATATCTTAATTTCCAACTCAATATTTTTCTGTGAATGTACTATTTTTTCAAATACAAAGAAACATCGTTTCGTTTAAAGATCTTGTATAACGAGTTTCGATATTGCAGTTATCATTAATTAAGGATTTTATAAAATTATACTTATGAAGATTCGTGTTATTTTAATAAAAGGGAGGAGTAAATATTTTTTTGTAAAAATTGGTACACGAGTATAATTTTGTATGGTTACCTTGAAATAATCTCCGAACGACCAATTTCCAAGCATTTCAAAAAATGTATGATGGTACGTATCGAGTCCTACGGTTTCAAGATCATTGTGTTTGCCACCTACTCTTATGCATTTTTGTGAATTCGCAACCCTAATGCCAGGGGGATTATGATGACCTAAAAATATTCCTTTGAACTGAAAAAAATGTTTTTTGAGCGCAGTGTAAAACAACAACGTCAGAAAAAATGATCGTTACCAAAGGAAGTATTACAGGATAGTTGATGTAAAAAACAAACCTGATTCATGCCGGCATTGACGAATGGGATGGTAGCATCATTTATCGGTACAATCGGGCTGGAGGGAACATAGACATGATTGTGATCCTTGACAAAATATTCGAGAAATTCTTTTCTTATAGATCGTGCACTTTTGTGCGTTATGGCGTTAGTATTGTACGATCGTATTATCGTCATCATTTTCAAAGTATACAATTGAAGATTGAACATGTTGATGTTTCAAATTTAATTTTTCATAAAAATTAACCGAGCCATTGACCAGCACAAATATAACCTCCGTCAGGAATAGTTCGACGCAACCAAACACGAATGAACATTATTTTCTTGTCAGTTTGCGATTAATTAATAATTTGAATCATTGCGGCCGGTTGTTTATACCCTAATACGCAGTCAACATGAATTTTCGTAATGCGCCCGTAAATTCATGTTTATGTTGATTAAAATATGAGCCGGTGCGTTTAAAAAACGCGAGATGACCGTCGCGAAAAGGTGGTAACAGCGCCCTCCCGTGGGAGGTGAATAATGGATAGGGTGCCGCCGCGCGGTAAGCCGTAATTCTCCGATTCACGAAAATAGATCGCTAAATTTTTGATCGATTTTTTACCTATACGATTATTCAAGTGAAAAAATTGCTTGAAATGCTCATTTTAGTTTACCATCTGATGTTTGGGCAGATATTTTTCAAAAGACTAAGACACCGCTAAAATCGAATTCATACGAGAGTGGATAAACTGAACGTCGGTAAGATTGTAATCTGTTTTATTCGCGTTGAATTCGAAAAAAAAGAGGTAGAAAGTCTGAAACTCATTGTTGCGTATGATTACGATAATTTATTCGATTGGCACCGCACAAACACTATAAACGCAATTGTTAGCACAAGTGTTAACCGCGAAAATTGCGCAATTACATTTCGCGGATATTATCATTTTTACAAGGTCGTAACTGATATAGACTCTCAATTCAACGATATCGAGTCTGGAATTGGACGTTTCGGATGATGCTGAAGTGGAATAGTATCGGTTTCATATGTCTTTGTAGCCTCAAGCTTTCAACGTCTTAGCTACCTCGTCGATAAACGTGGCAAGCTTAACGTCCCGTTTTGAAAGACCATTCACATCATGGGACGACAAAGTTATGTTGACTTTGTTGTACACATTGAACCATTCAGGATGATGGTCCATTTTTTCCGCTTGAAGCGCGACCCTCGTCATGAATCCGAATGCCTGTTTACAAAAAGAAACAAAATGTAAATAGCATTCGTGTATTCGTTTACAGCATTCATTCGCACATACCTGATTGAAGTTTCCAAATACGAATTCCTTATAAATCGCGTCTCTTTCCGTTTGGACATTCCAGCCACTTTCCAGCAGTGGACTCAAAACCGCTGCTCTTTCTTCGGGTAAAAGTTTTGCCTGGTAGAAAAAAAAGAGTATAACGAACATGCTAATTAGATACGTTTGATTTGTGCTTCCGACCGTAACGAAAAAATATAGTAAGTGTAACGGTTTCGATGTATTTTCTACCGAAACGTAAAGCAACTGTTCTCTTTACAGCTTTATTATTTTCGATTCAAAAATCTTCGTTACGACATCGCATAACGAATGTTTCTACAGTATTTTTGTTGTATCTTTTAGATGCGTAGTGATGGCAGAAATAATAGGTACGCAATGAGAAAAATGCTATTTTTAAAAACGCCCTTCCGAAGAATTCGAGTAGTAAAAATGCATTCAACGTTGCGCCTCTAACCTAGACTATGCAACTACTCGTCCTACAGGCCGAGTCTTCGCGCCGTGCACACGAGTGACCCGAGTCTCCGTTTTATCTACGTGCGATATTTTCAAACAAGATCAACATGTAAGAATCAATACCCGGTTTAATTTTTGTGCAGTCTTTCGTGGTCTCCCCCGCGTCTCTGTCGATTGAACAGCTTTAAGCGCGTTCGCTATCATGTTTTTGGAGCGCCCCATCAATTTAGCAATGTCTCCTAACGATTGTCCTTTATTACGAAGAGTTTTAATCACTCTTCTCTCTTCGTCGCTACAATGAGTGGATCTGCCCATTTTATCACTGGAACCACGAATTACCAAAATATATAAAGATCGTTAACGCAAGACGCAGTATTGCTCGATAGAAAAAAAAAAAAACCAAACGAAAACGACAGTAAATCATTATTAGTTTGGCTCACCTATGTTGATGTAAAATGCGTTTCGGTATTCTCAATGATTAGAAACGAACTTTGAGCTATCAATGCTGGTTTTGAACAAATTTTCAGCTTAACTATATAAAGGCACATTTTTCGAAACCTATGTAAAACGTGGAACACGCTATCGTACCTATTATTTCTGCCATCACTCTATTCGATGAACTTACCATCTTCAATTTCTTCGAAGCAACAGCTGTCACGTACCGTACACCACAGTGACCAAATATCGATGTGTCAATGCCTTGGACCCTCCCGGCAATGCGCTTTAATAGCGCCGTCGCCATCTTACCTAACCTCTGACACTTTGCAAACGATATGATAAACGCAAGATTAATTTCGGCGTCTGTGCAATTTTATTTGTTTTTACCACTTCGTACTCGTAGTTCCGAAGAAATTCGGTGTACTCGAATTAGGCCAATACTATTCAGTCAATTGAAAAAAAAATATCGATCGCAACGAAAACGTCTGATGAGGATGAGAATATTACCGAATATGCTTTGGCCATAGTAGACGAGGAACGAAAAATCAATTTAGAAAAACTCGAACGGCAATGTTTTGAAAAAAAATCAATAAAAAGATCATGCGTGAAAAGAATACCTTTTTACTGAAAAAAAAAACGTAACCTTGATAATTTCTCAAATCACAAATCGAAGTTTGGAGGCTATAGTGTTTCGTTGTAATCCTTTGGGGGAAAAAAATAATAGTATAGTGCATTGGCTAACGTTCCGCCTAAAAGTAACCGTAAAGTATTTGAATTCGAATTTAATAAATAAGACGATTAGCCCCAAGGATATTACAGAGGGTTCATATTAAGAATTTCAAAATATTCTATTATACAAGGGACATTACCAATAAGGTACTCTTCGTGTATTATTTTTAACTGCAAGCAAAACGAATAATTCTTTATTTTTACACCGCGATCATATAAACTTACAGATATTGTTTGGACAGTATACAAATATTATCAAAATTTCGAAAATGTTTCATTAACTTCTAGTTAATAACAGAAGAGTCCGCAATAAATAACACGCTGCGCCACGTTTTTAATAAGTTGTATTCCCAATTGAAGAAATACATTTTTTCAATGAAGCTTGTTACAAATAACTCACACGGAAATCATCCTAATTTTTTTCCTTTTCGTATTGTGTTCAGAGGTGGCGGCAGTGGGACTTTCAGAACAAAAGTTTTTTTATCAGTCTTGATCGGCACTGCCCCGATCAATCTCGTAAGATTTGTGAGTTTGTTCGTACTGAGTCGACTGCTATTGAACAGAGTCATGATAAGTTCTATATCCACTGAGAAATTGCATATAATGAGGGCCAATATTATGCAATGTATTATAGCTTTGTCTCTCATGCTGGCGGGTCGTTGCCTTGAAAAAAAAAGAGAATATCACATGTAAGTAGAGTCGAGTGTGTTTAAGCGAAAGTTTTCCTTCTCACCTTCCATTGGCTCCTTGCATACTGTACGTTTCCATGACATAGTTATTGAGCTGTATGGATAGCGAATAAATTTCCATGCCTCGTTTCTTCACATCTTTAAAAGGCACGTTGAACCAGGCGCGAACCGCCTCCATGTATTCCATAATCGCCACTTTTTCCGTCATTTTTGCATCCGAACCCAAGTGCTTCAGAGTTTGTTTGTAAAATTGAGATTTGCTGTTAAATGAATAAGTCATGTTTTATAGAAAATCAAAGTAACGCACGGGAGCAAAAAAAAAATCTTTTTTTTTCTCACTGCTCGTCGCTCTGTTCCAAAATTTCGTCCATTTTCTCGTACAACGGCTTCAATATTTCTTCAGGGATAATGTCGTACAAGTTGTAAACATCCTCGGGTGACGTAGCGTCTCTGTTGCAGGGTGGCAAATAGTCGTTCGTAGCAGAATCCTCGATGGACGATTTAACGCTTAAATCCGCTCTGTCAATTTCGACATCTGTTGAAAACAGTATTAGAAAAAATTAGCAAGTTTGATTTTTTACTTTTCAAGCATAAAACATTCGAAAAAAAGTTTG
Source organism: Ophioninae sp. B BG-2022a (assembly GCA_030522765.1). Taxonomy (NCBI): domain Eukaryota; kingdom Metazoa; phylum Arthropoda; class Insecta; order Hymenoptera; family Ichneumonidae; species Ophioninae sp. B BG-2022a. The sequence goes on from JAPYZJ010002425.1 coordinate 15,312, forward strand.
CTCTTTTTAGAAGAGAAGTCTTACTAGAAACGCTCTTTTCCAATTGCTCCTTCACGGAATCTATATTAATTTTCATTCTTTCGTGTTGCTCGGTTCTTCTTTTGCTCCTCTTCGATCCGAACTGTTTGCTCAAAGCGCCGATCTTTTCCGCCGCGCTCAGATTTTCGTTAACTTCTATTTGTTTGTCCAGTACCGGCGTCACTTCCCATCTTTCAGCCTGTATCAATCTTATCTTGCCGGTTCTCTTGCTGTGAATCGCAAGCATCGTATAGGTCAGTTCTTTCTCGTGATCCGGACGATATCCTTTGTAAACTACCTGACCGTTCGACATTGCTAGTACGGTCTTCTCTTTTTTTTTATCGTGATAAATACCGCATTGCATGCGACTCGTTTCTTCATCTTTGAGTGCTCCGTTTTGAAAATTCACTGTGATGGAAAAAGACATATAAAAAACCATAATTAATAACAAATAAGTAATTAATAATCATTAATAAAACAAATCCTTTTAAATTATTTATTTCAGCAGCAGTGAAGTGGAAAGGTGTCTCTATACTAAATTTATTTTCTAATCTTGAACCCACGTTATCGCGAACCTAACCTGTTGTACTAGAAACATAACTTACCAATTATCGGTTGTATTTTACTGGGTTGTATAATAACTTCATCGATCACGGCTTCGACGGACTCGTTGAATTCCTTCATCTTTTAGCGACGTAGTTGTACATTAACGAAATATTGTTTTTATAGAAAAATTCGAATGTCAACTTGTACTCAACGTGTTCTTTTGTTATATCCGAATTTACGAATTATCCATGAATGAGCGAACCGTGTATTCATTCGACAGTGTCGTCTGTTGAGAAATACGTAGAAATGGGAATCCGGAATCTCCGTCGATAAGATAGATCGTACGAAAATGAAATTTTTTCCGGTAAAGCGTTTAATAGTGGAAGATTTATGAATATAGATTTACATGTTTGGGTATTACGATGCGTCAAACGCAGTCGGTAAGATATCCTCTGAGCAAGTTTTCGTCCAGACTGATGACATTTCGAGCGAAAAGTGTTACTTTCCTTTCAGAAAAAAAAAACAACTCTGTATTAAGGACGACGAAATAAAAGAATTATACAAATTTCGTGATAATATCGTTTTATTATTTCTCTGTATGCTTCTGTCGAGGGATCAAATGAAAAATATATTTCCGTTGTTCCTTCCGCATCTTCCACTTTTCACGCAAGCCGTTTTCTTCGTCCGTGGTATTGAGTGTCGCGAAGCTTCATTAACAATAAAGAGACAGGACTGACGGTCCGCTTGTATTTCCCACATCGAGAAAATTCGAGTAAACGAGTCGGTATCCAGAATTGAGTTCATCTCAACTCGTCCGGTGTGTAATCCTTATCCAGGCGGGGATCTATTACAAAAACTTTGATTATTGCATGTAAAATTGGAAAGCCGAATAAATGGGATAACGATATATACCCGCGGACACAAACACGTATATACGTGGGTATATACGTGTGTGTGCGTGGGTAAACGAATAACCGGCAAAACTATGGTCATCAATATTTGTCTAGCGCTCGTATAAGTATCGAGATGAAATATGTATAATATCCACGAGAATAATTCAATTTTTTTTTTTAACAGAAAAAAAAAGCTCGACGTCTACGTAAAATAGCTCGTCTCGTTTCAACAGCTCGCTGACTTTGCATCGTCGTGGAGTGGACGAGGGCGCAATACACATATGCGTATATAAATATTTTTTTGTAGTTTTATCCGCGACATAAATATAATATATATGTGTACAATACGCAATTCGCAGTTGAACGCATCTGGTTATTTCTTTTCTCTCTGCTTTTTTTTTTTTTTTTTTTTTGTTTTTCGTGAAATAGCACCTAGACATATTAGTTTTAATTGGTAATTGGGCGCACGCACGCTTGTTTAAACATACCTTTGGGCATCGCATTATTCAAAGCACGCCAGCTTCGTGTCTCTGTGTGTCTCTGTACGCAAACGCATTTATTGCGCGACCACTCCGCTCTATATCCAAGTTTCTCGCCCAATTCATTTCTCGACATTGTTTTCTCGCAATAATCGGTCGTCGAAAAATCACCGCATCGCGAGTGAGACAAACAGAGCGTAGGAGGATTACGGGACGAGTGAAGTATTGTCGCTGTTGAAATCTCGAAATATTAACGCTCGCGGCCACGTACCCCAACACACCATCACACTTTTCTTTTTTTTTTTCGTTTCCGCCTCTTCGTTTTATCGCAAAACTAACTGGATGAGAGAAACCTTTGAAAATGCTTTTATTTTATATTATTTTTAAGGAGACACGACTATTCTCGTATCGCTAATTATCAGCGACCTAATTAGGTCACATTTCGAAAAAATAATCGAAACGACAGCGAATGAAACTCTGTAATCCGTACGAAATTTAAGCATCGTTAATGAAATATAAATTAATTTCTAGAATACATAACCTCCGAAAACTATTACGTATTTACCTCTAATGATTTCTCAATGTTTTACCTTAATTTTAATCGCGATTAAAAAAAAGAAAAGTTTATCAAAGATCAAGTCGTATCTCCTTAAACGAGGTTCACATATTTATCGTACAACGAAGAAATTTGCCTCTTTTTTTTTATCGCTGTTCTTCTCGTTTTATTCAATGAACACTTAAAACATTATTTGAGTTTTTACATATAAAACGAAAAACAAAATCGTACAGTATTGTGTTTAATGGAAATCGGTGTTTTTTTTTTTTTAATTCCTGTCCCTCAAAAGTATACTCATTTTTATGACAATTCTACGCTAGTAAGTGATCATTCAAGATAGATCGCCACTTAGCTTATTCAATTTTATTTATCTTGTCCTACGCTAATGAGAAAATGTAATCCTACACTTTCAATTATTTCATACGTTTTTTCTTTTTTTTCGGTTAGTAATTTTTTTTTTTTTTCAATTCGTTGCTACAATCGCCCAAACAAAAGAGTAAATGACACGAAAAAAAGAGATTGGACGTGAGCGAGAAAACGGAGGCTACACAATCGTGTATTTGCAGTGAATTACAAATGTTTCGACTTTCATCACAGATTAGTTGCGATTTGTGACCGAGAAGAAAAAAAAAACAAAGAAAATCATTGTAACTTGCAGACTTGTGATACATTTTCTCATTCTTATCGTATAACCTTATGATATTCTTAAACGTTTACTGATTAATAGAAATTTTCGTGTATTTCTCAGATAATTGTTATCCTTCGGTGTCGCTTTTCCCGCTTCCATCGATAACTGGGACAAGTTACCTTTATCTCAGAATCTCTTCTTTTTTTTTATTTCCCGTGGGTGTATGTATACTTGATAATTCATCAGAGCCGATTATTTCGAACACGGTTTTGGTTTGAAACGAAAGTAGGACAAAAAAAAAGAACCAAAAAAAAAAAAACCGTCGAGATGTTGCATTTGGGTTTCTCTATCCCTCCCTCTTTTTCTCTGGATACACATCTCGATCGGGCGCACTTTTAGTTTCGATCTTTCGTTTGTTTGTTTTTTTTTTGTTTCCTAACAAGCGACGTCTCGGCGATAGCATTGTCTGTAAACGTGCGCATCTTTATTTATTCGGATTGCATTCGTGGGTACACGCAATTAGTACCTCGGTGGCATCGCATCTGCCGGACCTGGGAAGCTAAAATATCAAAAAAATTAAAAAATCGCTGGATTAATCGTCAAGTCTGGTTGATCAGCTTTCTTTGTCGTACCCATTTTGTCTCGCGCCTCTGTCTCGCAACAGAACAATATATATAAACACACACACATATATATATATATATATATTTTTCATATTAGTATAAGATGTAACGCTGGTGTGTGGGTGCACAACGTGGCTGGATGTCGTCAGTTATCGTTTTCTTTTTTTTTTTCTTTCTTTTCGATCTCTCTTTTGTTCTCTGTGAGTCGAAGTCCCATTTTTTTTTTTCGTACCTAACGATAACGCAATTAGAAAATTTGAAACTCGGCGCGACGCATGAAGCTCCGTTGGAAAACGCATTCCGAACGCATTCCGAGACTCGTAGTGAAATCGATCGCGTCGTGGCAGGGCATAAAAAAATCGCATCGTACAAAAATTCCGCTCCTCGAGTTCAACCAATTTTCGCAACGCTGCGGTCCGGAAAGTCTGTCTCTACTATTTCTTTTTTTTTTTTTTTTTTTTTCTTCAACGTTTCCTCGCTGACGCATTCACGGAACTATAAATGCTTTCGCTCGCGATAAAACGCTAGAATGGAAACGTCGGTCGCGAATTATTCTCCGAGATAACAAGCGTCATTCGATTTGTATCGATCGTTAACAAATTTCGTTTTCTTTCGTTCTTTCAGTCGTTACACCTTATACTCACGATGACGTTGGACACGTCTCACGCTTGCGCCGTTTTTTTTCTTTTGTATTCTCATTTCTTTCTTTTTGTTCCATTGTCGATTTACATGCGATACACGCAGCCCCCCGTAATCGTGTGGCAGGGCGTTTTACCGAATTTTCATTTACAGTTACTTTTAAACATGCAGAAAAGACGCTTCCAAAGATTCTTACTTACCGGCTGCTGGTCCTTGGAGGTCCATAGGGATCTGCCCTGTCGTAGGCATCAGTGTAACTGTAACAGTCGAATTCACACGTGTGTAGAAACAGTGAGAAAACATTTATTTAGTACTAGCGGATTGATAAGGTAACGGTATATACAGGGTGTCCCACGTAAGAATGTCATCCGTCAAATGGGGAGTTGGGCGTGAAATTCTGAGTCGATTGATACGAGCAGTTCCCGGATCAAACCCTGAATTGTTATTAATTTTTGAAGGCAGCCAATCAGACGCGCCCGTTCAGCGGGCTTAGCCGAGAAATAATTATTATATGTAGACGTTTAGTGTCATATCGCAGGTCCGTGACGATGGATTTTTATACCTTGAAGATAAATCTATAATTTGGTTCGCATTGAACTTTCCATTTCTAGGGAAAAATGTCGAAAAAATATTCTGGTAAGGTTTTTCGCATTTTCCCAGTCTAATTTTGCACTTTCGGCAAAATTTCGGGCATATTCGTAATCAGCGGGAAATTTCCGATTAAATAGAGCCTTTTAAGAGTTTAAAAACGGAAAAAAAAATTTTCGTCTTCCCTGGCCACTTTTCCAAAATCTCAAAAAACACGATATTTCAAAAGGTCGTAGAGTAGGCTTCTTCTATGCGATGGAGATTTATTTGGTGTGTTTTGAAAAGGTTTTTGCCTGAGTTAAATAATGGCGTTGGAATCAAATCGATATCTCGCCTAGTTTTTCCGGAAAGTTCACTTGAAAAATGGCAAAAAAAGAGGCAAAGGGGTATGTATGGAAAAATCGGCAAAAATCGATGGTCCAACTTTGAAATTCTGCCAAAA
>JAPYZJ010002426.1:0-20720 GCA_030522765.1 Ophioninae sp. B BG-2022a
TTTTCTTCAACGAATCTCTTCCTCTTCTTTCCTTCCTATATCCTTCCCGCCAAAGTGCACCGACGCGACTACTCGCGCGACATTCGCAGATCCCTCGACGCGATTCCGGACGTCGCGCCTCCGAGCATCTCTTTTCGATGTATAGTCGTTCTACACGCGCCGCTGCATCCCTCGATATTTTACCCGGCTTGGATCTACCCTACCGCGCGATCCGGTAACTATCAATTCCTGACCCCCCCCTTTCCCGCCGCGACGATGATAAGAACGCTTTAGCTTCGAAGGGCCTGAAGGGTGCAGCACCGTCTCGTGGGACAGTTCCGGGTTACTCACGCGCAGGAACGCTCTCCGGGGAGAAAAGACGCGCGCGCTCTTTTCCACCGGGAATCGCGACGCGGTCGGTAATGATAAAAGCTGATCGCTGTCGTAAAGCCAATCGCGGTTTTCGAGTAGTGATTTTCAGATTTCTTTCAAAGAAATTGGATTTTAATTTCATGGCTTAATATATTCTATCATTCTATTATTTCCTCAAATTAATTATAGTCAAAAACCCCAACTCGCTATTGTTCGGTTTTTCTCAATAAAACTCTTTTACTTTAATGCGTTTTCTTATTTACAGCTAAAAATAATTCCTCACGATTTTATATCGATGCGAATATATCCTGACATCAGTGGATCCGTTTCTGAAAATAGTTCATTGCCATTTATTGTAACGAGGTACATGCACAAATTGAACATCGAGTGAACGCTAAGTTTCGTTTTTTCGTCGGGCACCAGTATTGAATGCTCCGAGAATCGAGTTGAGCCGATAACATTTTAGCTTTTCACGTTCCGCTGTATTTTATCGTGCCTTCCAATTGACGATCGAACAACCCAATTTTCCTTGTGAGACGCACAAGCTTACGCGATGCTTACAGGGGCTCTGAAGACCCTGTTCTGCCTGATGCGATATTGTCGTCGAGATTATTCAAGAACTTGCACAATTATGGCTGCTCAAGCATCTCACGAAGGATTACATTAATACAGATTTCCATACTGTTGTAAGTGGTAACTTTGGATGAAATTATTGTCCTAATGTTGGAAAAGTGAAATCCAAAATCTCTGAGAATCCCACGAACCCAATTGAGGCTCGAATACATTCGAAGACCGTACAAAAGTTTTCCATTGGTCATTAATTAAAAAAAAACAAAATTCGATACACGTAAATCGTATTTACTCAACGAGGAAGTTCCCGACGAACGATCGATCGATAAAACGCGAATTGTACAGCGCTGGGTTTAAAAAAAAAAAGAGAATAACGCAAGTTTGCTTTTCCCACCGGTATGTACAGTCGGCGAGTGACGAAAGAGTCCGTTATTCACAAAGTAATCAAAGGAGCGTCGATGCTTCTCTTGGTGCGTTTCCATTCGTTCAAATCGGCGAGAATTTTTCTGCCGTACGAAGTGTGAAGTTCTCTGAAGGTTACCCTGGTTCGCGGCATATTTTCCGTTCTTCCAGGTGCCGATCTGACGCTTTGGGAACGCTGATGCGGTTCGGGTCTGTTGAAGGGATTGTGTCTGGTCCTCGGCGGAGGTTTCGGAGATTCGAGAGGCGGAGTTACCGCGGCTGTTTCTTCCTCAGCCGCGTCCAGCTGACGCTGAAGCTCAGCCACCATGAGTTTCATGTAGTCGTAACTGGCGCAGGCTAGCGCCTTCATCCATTGTTCCATGGATTCCTGGCGAGGTCGCAAAAGTGGGGTTATGGTTTCGAAGGGCTATTTTCATATCCGGGTGAAGATAATTACCTGGGAATCAGCTCCCAGGGAGTAACTTCTGTTGTTCGGTCCGTGAAAGACAATTTTGAAAGCAAAGTGTTCCTCGTCTTCGGCAAGCTCAATCGTGCATCCCTCGAGTACGATCATTCCTACTGGCTCCTTATCACCCCGACGATCGAAATAGAAGAGTATGTTACCTTTGAGGACGAACCATCGTCTCTGATATCCCCGATTGACCTCGCTACGCTTGTTTAGCCAACCCTCCCGATCAATCGGTGTCGGCGATGTCGCGAACGCCACCATGTTCTTCTCGTTTATTTTCATTTCATTTGATTAACAAATATATGCTAAAGCGATTTTATTATCGGCACCCTTTGCCGACCCAATCGTTAATCGTATTAATGAAAAAGTCTTTTGTTTTTGGACGTTCCCCTCCCGCCTCACCGGGACCCCGACACGCAATGTCAGATCACGCGAAAATAGAATCGACGATATCGCGTCTCGGGTTTGGTTGGAATTTGGTAAAGGTTAGGTCGTGCAACATAACCTCGAAATTTGTCTCGACGATACCTCGAAAGCGATTCAAAAAGCATTGGAACTCCCAAGATTCCGTAATTTTCGGAATAATGGCAAATTTTCGAAATTCGTTTAATATGCAAGATGGCAACCATCTTTTTTTTTGCTCTAGAGACTCGGCGCTTCGAAGGCCACTCGATTGTCAAAACATACCGCGTGGATGTTCGCCGAAGATGCAAAGCTTTTATCAGTTCGCATTTAGTATGGCAATGAAACACGTAACGTCAACACAATAGACAAAGATACGAAGAATCGAAGTAAACTTTATTTTAGAACGATCTATGGCCACAAACGGCGATATTTTGTAGTTCGAGGGAAAGATAATTTGACAAATGTGGAATTTAGATTGGTATAATCTTGAAGTGGAGTCCAATGAGGGAGAAGACGAGGCATTTGAGGTCCTGTACGAGATAGTAGAAACATCGAAGTCCTTCAGGATCACGTGACTGATTGACGTCCAGTAGAGATCCGGTTTTGGAGGTTGTGAACGATATATGCTCGTCGCCTATCACGATCTCAAGTTCCTGCCGTCCGACGCGATCCGGCTGTGGCCAGAGTGAGTCGTCCTCTTGCATTATCTCCGAGTCCTGTATTATCCTCTTGAGTTCTTCCATTACGCACTGATGCACGTACGCCTCTTTGCGGATCATCGTGTCGTTTTTGTAATTCGAATTGTTGGCGTATCGCAATTTGCCATCGGGCCTGAACTCGAACTCGAGAAATTCGTGGCCGAATTTTCCCTTGTGGCCCACGTAGTATCTTATGTAAAAGTCCGTTGACATTTTTGACTATTCACACGCGCAATTTCTTTTACGATATTATTTTACTCGTCGAAACTCGGGACGATGCACGTTTCCGGCTCGGTCGGCTTTGTTTGGTTAGGACGCCGTAAATACCACGGACACGAAAGAGAATCCGTTATTTTAGGTTATGGCGGGTTACTAGCACGTCCGATTCCTTGCGTGTATGGAAACGCAGTATTTTATCCGCTATTCGTACTTTCACTTCTCACCTGCACGTGGCGCTAGTTGTTCTCTTGCGATATGCTCAGTGCGCAGGCGCAAGGCAGGACAATTAATTTACGATTAAAAAGACCCTTTTAATACTTTTAAAACGAACGGTAAAAATACACAAAGTTCCAGAGGAGAAATCAAATTGTTAAATTAAAGTTAATTAATTTATTCAGTACGTTGCCCAAATATATGTACAAATCAGTAAAAACGAATTGCATCGAGGATGCCTTTACGCTACGCAAACAAAACCGCGTTTCTGACACTTCCGGTTACAACGGCATTTGGCAGCTCTTTCTAATAGCCCCCTTAAAATGGGATTTAATAACGTTCGTTTAATTTATTCGTTTCGATAAAATTCAGTGAAACGAGAACCGATCGATTATTCGCATAATTTGTAAGTTTGAATTAATGAACGAGGAGAATATTGCGTTTTACTTCGTATAATCTTATCTAATACTGCCTGAACGAACTATGTTTAGTGGCGAGTTAGATAAAATTGCGCGAGTTGACAATTATCCAAACGAATCGAACGAATTTTGACAACCTGTCGAATTCTCGAAAAATTCTTAAGTTTTGAAGCTTTCCGACCGAAATTTCAATGATTAGGTACATCGATAAATATCTCTGAAGGAGATATAAAATAAACGTATTATCTAATTGTAACGTTGTATCGACACAACGTCTCGAAGTTCAGCTTTCCGATGCTAGTAAACACGTTTAGTAGCAAAGATCTGGGAAGAGAACACACCGATCCGTAACAATCGTATACATGGCAAAAAACAGAAGACGACTCGGAAAGTTAACGAGAGACCCTTAGCTGCCAATTTGCACTAATATAGAAACTTCGTATAATCGCTTTTGAAGTTCCACTAACGAACCTTTCAACTTGCCATCACGAAATGGCAGTTGGACATTCGAGCACTAGTAATATCAATTCTTATCGCGCTATCACTCTAACCTTGGGGTCCTCAACCAATAAAAAAATATATATGTGTATATAAATATTTTACAGCATTCAACAGATTGCGAATTATCCGTTTCTACGTTCACATCGAAGCGCGTGAAACTTCGCGAAATTTCGTCGGACAGTTATTCGTATTTTTCAGGTTAGAAAAATATAAGCGATTGGTATTAGATCGACTAGTGCCCGTCAAGGCTTCATCGATTTATGGACGTTCCAGCGATTATTCGATTGCCCATTTTTATCAGCCAGGATCATCATCAGTCCGGTTTGATTAAAGAATCCTGCGAGTCAACTCCCCCGGCTTCATCCTCGATGATGCTCGATGAGTCCGACTCGATGGCTCCTGTAAACAATCGAAGCTTATTAGCTCAAATTTTCATGACGAGCGACGACTGCGCCATCTCGCGGTCGGACACCTCGGATCCACCCTTCTTCTCCTTCCCGTCCCCCTCAACCGATAACAAAAACAAAGAATACACGGTTTTTCGTATCACGTGGTAACGACGCTACGATCGTCGCGCACAGTTCCGCGCAGAGACAGAGACAGAGAGAGAGGCAGATAGAGATTGAAAGCTGATTAGCGGGGAACTCGCCTAACTTGTTGATTGAACAACGGGAATCGTCGTAGTTGTACGGGTCCAGGTTTGGGTTATAAAACCGGAAGTGTTTATTCTCGGGGCAATCATAATGGGCAAACGTTCAATAAATGTTAATAATATCGAAACTGGAATCGAGACACTATCGAATCACCGTGTTCGTGCCAATTGGAATTTCGACTACAAGCTCAAGCTTCGGGCATAAGGATACTGTGAACGTCCGATAAGTTTTTCAGTTTCGAACGTGACTCCCGATGAAATACTAAAGGATTCGTCAATTTACTATTTCGCATTCATTTTACCGATAAACGTAGAAAAGTTTTATAATTTAGGCATCATTAGCCGTGTTAATGATTTTTCTTGAGGTTAAATTCTTATTCCTGACTAATTATTGTTTTATCTACTCGAAGTATTAAAAAAACACTATATGCATACAAAAAAAACGAATTTGTATAAATATTCGTTATTTTAATAATTAAATCCTTGAAAAATCATATTTAGCTTTTTCGTTGAAAATTTCTGACTTTTTTCAGAATTTCTCGAAAAATGTTTATTTTTTTTCGAAATTCATGATTTTTTTCAGCCATTTTGTCGAACCAACTCTTCAGAGATAAAAATCAGGATTGCAAATGTCTACGAAAAAGAACCAAGTATTTGAGGTTTTAGGTTATTTATCCATCGTCCTTGGAAAGTAAAATACTCGTTGGTGCGATGCACAGTATTCCTATCTCTCGACCATAATTGAAACAATCTTGGACTACGAATAAAAAAAGCGTCAAAACAATGCACCACTACGATGCGGCGTTAAGAAGCGGCACGAGCGATCAAGCGGCGAAAATGAAAAGTAAAATACATGAGCGAAGATGAACGAAGAACGATAATTGTTGTGTGGGTGCATTGGTGTATCGTTTCATTTTGTTTGTCACGATGAAATCATGAAAATAAATATAAATGAAAAGTACCAGGTATTACAGCACACTATCAGGTGAGGGGCCCACCGGTGATCTATAAATGCGTTGATTCTGCTTGCCCATTATTCTTAGTATCTAGATATTTGTCTGCAAGAAAGATATTCGTAAATTATAAACAAATATGTTTACGTGCAGTGAGCAACAGTGATAATCGTAGAAAAAAAAAAACGAATGGTTACAAGCACCGCCGCTGCATGAATGTCTTCAGCACATTTCGTAACGAATTTCAAGGTCAATGGTTCCTCCTAGATTTACAATCGAACAACATTTACTAATAGAACGTTTCTTCTTTCCAGAAAGAAAAAAAAGTAAGCTAACAATGTCGTTAAAATCCCATTGAAATTTCGCTTCATCAAACGTCACGACTACAAGCTTTGTTATTGTATTACGATCATGCTGTATGTAAGATAAAAAAATAATTAAAAAAACGACGATCTTAAAAAAAATTATATATTACTACAAATTCGATTGTGCAAGCATTTGTGCAAGCGATAATCGAGATAAGGATTCCGCGTGTACTTGGGCAATCGTACGTGTTAAAGGGAAGCAATTAGAGGGACGACAAAAAAAAAACATACTGCTGGACGAAATGTGCAAAATTCGTGAAGCACGGCGGATTGAAATTGAACGTCTAAACAATTGAAAATAAGAAAAGACGGTAAGGTTCTAATCTCAAGCTGGGCAGAAAAACGTTAATTCGTTAATCGTTAATTAACGAAGTTTTTATTAATCCGAAATTTCTTTTTTTTTTCAATAGGAATGAGTTTATGATTTAACTTTCGTTAAATTCATAATGAACCTGACCCTTTTAACGATTAACGAAGTTAATATTTGGATTAACTTTGCCCTCCTTTGTTTCTAACCGATATTAAAAGACAAGGAGAATTTTCAACACGTTAAGCACCATTAATTATTGATGTGTCTAAGATACGTGACGGGACAAGAAATTCGTCGTTAATTATTTAACTCGCAAGGCAAAATAAAAATTCAGTCGCTGGAACATAAAATAAAATTTTTAATACTGCGGATATTGCGGAGTCTAAGAACGTGCTGCTAATGGACGTGTGCTTCGTTTCTCCTTGTTTAACAAGTTAAACGCCATCACATTTTTCTCCGACATTAATAAACGAAAAAAAAATACAGTGTCACACGACTATTGGGGTCAGTTAAACGAAAACTTGCGGTGCTCGAATTGTTCGAACGCTGAAATAAAAAAAAAATAAATAAAAATTAAAAATCATTTGAATGAAAAAAAAAAAACACGTGTACGACCATAATGGCGCTTAACGTGTTAATCCTACAAGGATTTTCCGTGGTGGGTACGCTACCTTACATCGGCTCCCAATATCTGTGGTTCTAACTCCAAACTCGATAGCAACTCATGCACTGTGCAGAGAAATAGACAATCGTAATAACAGGTGCGTTTGTTCCGTTTTTTTTTTTCGTTTTTGTTTCTTTTAGCCGTTGTCTTTTTTCGGCAGGATTTTCCACGTTTTATTTGATATTCCAACGCTTCGGCGGAAAAATTCTCGGGCTGTGTCAATAACTCGGTTGGGGTCGTTGAAACCGCGTATTGGAAAGATAGAAAATTCTTTATGAAGGTATACAATTCGTACGAAGCCGATTCGTTGGTTGACGGAATTTTCATTGAATCTTTCGTTTCACAACCTACCTGCTATCGCGAGATCGACCAACGCTTTGTCCTTTTGTATATGCAGGGCTGTCATGAAGAAAAACAACGCTCCGAATATCTCCACGAATATCGTCAGGAACAAAGCGTATTGCAGTGAACGAAACTCCACCAAGGGATCCTCGATGGTTACATTGGCAACTCCGGCCGCATCGATCGCTGACGATTTCGACAAAAGTCGCCTCAGACCCTCCGATATCTGGTTTTCAACAGGAATTTTTATTAGTTCAAGAAAATCCATTTATCATGAAAATAAATAGAAAACATCGTTTATCAAACGACACAATTATGTTTTTTGATTGATATATTTTTTCGTCGGTTTCATTGGTTGCGTGAAAATAGATAATTTTTTATACAAATTACGAAATAATCTTAATTCATTTAAAGTCCTTGACATATTTATGAATGTTTGGAAATAGATTTTTTTGCACTCACCACGCCTATGAGATAAGGACTACCCGCATCGCCGAGAGCATGAGCAACCAATATCTGAAAAGCTTCGGCGGTCGATCTTCTCGTAGGGATAACGACGTACTGCAAATAAACCGGTTAATCTTATCGCGGGAGCAAATTTTATCGGGATTCGAACGATTGGATTGTTAAGATTAATTAATCGATCGGTATCAATGACCTGTGTACGAAAATTAGATAGTAAGGCTTTATCTGTCAATAGTCGGAAAACGGTTTCTTTTTTTTACAACTTTTCGATACTGAAGGTATAAAAATGAGGATTTAACATATATCTGTGTAAAATTATATTTTTCCACGAAAAAAAAATACGAATTTAGTACGTGAGGACGTAATGAACTTTTTTGACAATTCAATTGTCATTTCACAATTATTAAAAAAAAAATGAAAAAAATCAGTTTCAGAATTAATCAAATTTGGAATTTAGCAAAATTAGAAATTAAAAACTTCAACAATGTAAATTTAAGAATTTTTCAGGGTTTGATCAACTAATGGGATTTTGTGTATTTTTTCACGTGTATTCGCTCTCACCAGCAACATATCGGCGACGATGGACCAATTGAGATTCAGGGCTAATTGGCTGAAGAATATGAGAGTGTAACATGCGTTTCCGTGACTGCTGACGACGATGACAGCGACAAATATGAGCGGAGCACTCACGAGGAGACCAACGGCGCAAATGAGCGGATCCGCTTGATGCCAACGGACGCGAAGTTTTTGCGCCATTATTGATCCAAGTGGTACACCGATCAAGCCCGCCAGCATCGCTATTAATCCAAATTTGTACGAAACGCTGAAAACGAAACAAAAGAATGATTAATTTATCCCTCCGTATATATATTCATCATCAAAGGGCACGTACTCATTTATATCGAGTTTTGGGCCATTGGATTGAAGATTCAACCCAAGGAGCAGGAAGGTAGGTCCCCACCAAGCCAAAGCTCCGGCCACGAAAGCGACGCACGTGAATCCCAACGTGGACAACATGAAGCTGGGACTGTAATCAAAGAAAACGATGGTTAAGATGGAAAGTCCAAGAAAAACGTGGTAAATACATTCAAATAAAGCAATTTGTGTCAGCTTAGCATCAGCTTCACAAATGCAGTTCTATTTTTCCTAACGACTTTTTAATGTCTTTTCTAATCACTTTGGACTCTTTGGAATGTTTTCCATCTGGAATATTTAACTTTACGTACTTTTTCATCAATGCCTTTACATCGTCGGTCCACACTGTACTCGCTATATTAGAACCTCCCTCCTTCTCTCCTCTCACCGGATCCTTCACGACGAAGAGTATAAGGAAAATAGCGAGTACTCCTAGGGCAGGTGTTATCCTTAATCCCCATTGCCACATTCCGGTTATCCTAGCCGTTTCACCGCCGATAATGTATCCTAAACCGCTGCGGAAAGAGCAAAACTGTTGACGATAACGCTGATAAATCCTGTGATTTCGTCAAAACGTTGTACAAACCTTCCGACGGGTATTGCAAAGTAAAACAGTGCTAGCATTTTTGATCTCGTATCCTTGATGAACAAATCGCTGATTATAGTCGGAGCTATCGTTGAATAACTGGCTTCTCCGACTCCGACCAATGTTCGGAATGCCAGAAACCATCCGAAAGTCTAGAAGAATATACGTTTACTTATTTAGGCTTTTCAGAATTGAGAGGTTCGTTGGAAAGCACAAATGTAGCCCAATAACGCTTGTTGAAAAAAGATAATGGGTCTGAAAATCCTCGGAGTAACGAAGAACAGAATCGGCGGTTTTCTGGAAGTATAAGCGGAGCTTTTAAGGAAAAGATCTCTTTTATAGTATTTACCTTCATGTAAGATCCTACTAACGTAGTCAAGCACCACAAAAATACTCCGCAACTCATGATTATCTTTCTATTGTAACGATCGCCGAGATATCCGAATAACGGAGCGAATATCATGTAACTGACTATGAAGGCGGTTTGGAGAAGGCCGCCGCTTTCGTTGTTGATAGTGAACGCCGTTTTTATGTCAGTGAGCATGCCTGAGTAGGAAAATCAACGTCGAGCTTTAGAAATCGTCGAAATCATTCAAAACTTTTTTCAGGTTTTGGTAATCGAGTCGGATCGTCGAGTAAGTAACGAGAGGAGGAAAAATGAGACGTACCGGCGATAGTAGTACGGTCCATATAATTAATGAGATTGACAAAACAGAGTACAAGAACGGTAGCCCATTCTCTCGCACTGATGACCCTTTCGTTGGGTTCCGCTGGTTTAACTTGGGTTGTATTCGTCGAAGTTTCCTGATCATCGTTGACCACAAGATAGCGATGAGAGATGTGCGGTGGAATTCTCGTCTCGTCCATGACTGTTTATCGAAAATTTTTATTTTTGTCAACGATGAGTTTCACTGCGTCGATCGTAATTTCAGAATGAACAAAAATAAGTTGCCCTTTTATTCTCAATGACCAGTTAAAGTCCGATCTGTCAAAGCAACTGTAATAACGCGCGAAATAACATAACCGCGTTTACACATAACTGTGTTGTGCTGCAGTGAAAGCAAAAAAAAAAAAACAAGAACCAGATCACGCCACTATTTCGTCGACGAACCAACGATCGCCAGGTCCAACTCACCGCGCTCCTGCGTATATCTCAAAAAAGAGATCTGACTCGCGCTTATCGGAGTTTCAACGTCGACGCGTCTGAACACATTGTAACGGTAAAAATAAATGTCTGTGCGCATCTATACACACAAACAACGGTGCATAACTTGTCTCTCGTAGTAATTCGAGTCGGCTTTCTTTTCGTTGCACTTGTGCACCACTGCAGACACCGGAAATGAAAGTTCGACCAACGTTGTATCTTCATTGTTTCGAATTTGTCGACTCGGAGTTATCATTACTTTCGCCGTGATTTTACACCGAGAAATCCATTTTTTTTTTCGAGGTTAGATACGGATAAGAAAATGGGTGAAAATATTTCTTGACACGTGTAAATACATCGATATGTGCACGATGCAGAATGCACGATGCGCGCCTCCCTGGAATTGACAAGAACTGTATTTACCATTCGTGCTTTACCATACCGGCGACGATAGCGTGTTACCGGCTTTCCTCTGCGCGGCTCAATGTATCCGCTTATCGCCGTCAGATGGCACCAAAGCTAACTATTTCGTGTGCCTAAAAACTGACGTTACCGACGGCACGGAATTAGCCATAAAATCACAACAAAACATAACCTGCAATTTTACATTTCGACCCAGATGTATGAAGAATTATGGTAAAAATGATTACGTTCCGTTCGCTATAAAATGAATATAGAATCTTTTCTTTTTATCGACTATCTTGTATGGATATTACGAAGAATGGAAGTCATAAGCTTTCGACAATAATTTTCTCAATTTTTCAATAGACTGAGTATAAACATAATATTCGGAAGAGTAATTAGAAATTGACAGTTTTTGAAGATTCGCTGAACAAACGTGAATATACGTATTTCGGATCCACAAAAATATCGATTTTAATGTTTTCGAAGATAACTAATAGAAAATTCGATTATGCGCGATATAGGGGTTTTTTTTTTGTTTCCGGAGGCCCTGGAGATGCTGGACCGAGTCAACCGAGCTCCTGTTTGACAAAAGTGCGCACTGCTCTATGTACTAGAAATTAATTGAAACGATAAGCTCCGACAATTCGATCAGTCCGATTCTGTAGTGGAAATAATCTCTATTCCTCTTATTCTGTCGTTCAGGCCTCTGTGCATCGTTTATCGATTAACGCTGTTGCGTTAGATTTCAAAGTCTCTTCCATTTCTCAGAGGTCCAAAATTTATACCGGACATCTGTATATTAGGCTCTATGATGGATCGAACAGTAATAAACGTTTGAAGACATCTGAGTCTTTATGTATGCTATTGGGAAGAAGTTTGAACACATTTTCGTCCCTGGAGAATTACTGATGAGTTTGAACAATAAACTTTTTTCTTCTGAAATTATATCAAGCATGCGCGTCTTCATTTTTTGAAATTCTGAACTTCTGAAATTCTGGGTAGATCAATTCCTTCTTAGAAAAAGGATAATAATTTGCTTAAACTTTATATTTTTGAGAATCAAATTCATTTTTCAAAATAATTGCATCTTACCAAAAAATGTCTGTCTAAAAATATAACTTCAATTTACTAAAGCGTAAACTTACAAAATATGGAATAATTTTTTTCTCAAAACAAGATTGGAAAAATTAAGAAACTTTGGCTTAGCCAATTTTTTCAAACATATGGAACCCAATCACGATTTTCCCCAAACTTTTGGATCTTCACATTTATTTTCCAAATTCGTTTCTGTGGCAACCAAAAAAGTCAGAAATTTATTTTGATTTAAAAATCCAGCCGAAAAATTTCTTTTTAACGATTGTTTACGGTTTATCTTCAAAAAAGAGTAATTTCGTTCTGTTTTTCAGATTTTCGTTCCCGTTTCAATGGGTTGAAAATTGCATATGGAAAATGCAGCTGAGACCGTTATTTTTCAAACGAGAATGAAAATGAGACCGCTATTTTTCAAACGAGGATGAAAATGTCGATCGACGATGTTTCGTGAAGAAAAGGGACGAGAATAAAGAGGGAAGAGTGGGGAAAGCAGTGAGATAGGAAGGACTCATTGATTGAGGAGTCGAGTTGCAGAGATCACGCGGTAGCGTCCAAGGAACGAGAATACGTGTATCCGATATAGGAAAAGTTGGGGGGTGGCGGTGACCAAGCGTCTCTCCTCCCGTGTGACGTTCGAATCCTACGGTGAGTCCCCAAGGGAGAAATCGATACGTTCCTAGCTCCCTGCTCTCCTGTTGCCTCTCTCCCTAAATGTTTTTACACCGGTTAGTACCGATCAATGAAAATTTCACGAACCCTCGAGAGATCCTTTTTTTTTTTCCTCCGCGTTCTCCTCTCACCTCTCTCTGGGAAACGAGAGTCATGATTCTCAGGGGCGCTACGCACATCGTAAAACTGAAATTGAAACGCGATTTTCTCAGGTTCCGATAAACCCGTTGGAAAGCCGTAAATCTCAGCGATGAAAATGATTTACGAGCCGAAGATGAAGATAAGACGACGCCTGGATTCGTTTGGGTTTGCCTAGGTTATCTAAAAGCTTTTATTCGAATCCTCCAAACGAGTCGCGATTCCGGTTTGGATATTCCAGCTTTGACGGTTGCCTCTTTTTCGTTCGATCGATCCAAATGCTTTTCCGATATAAAGTACGAAAAACAAAGGTTTCTACGTTTTTCGATTAACAGCTAAAAGCTGAAATTCAATTTTTTTGAAATTTCCAGAAATCACAGTGCCACCTGTAGGCAATGGGGAAAAATCAATTTTGCCCAATCTCTAATTCCCCTTCATTCTCCTTCCAGCATTTCCTCTTTTCTCACTGTTTCTCTCTATTCTCTATTTTCGTTTCCTCAAACGTTATAAATACGAAAAAAGGAAAAATGCTGATAAGACTCGAAAGCACTTGAAAGCATTGGAGGTATCTATAATGAAGAGTGTAAATGATGTATCGCGTAGATAACGTTTCGATGTGTGTTTCGATAGAAAAAAACAAATGTTGGGAAAGAAAAATGGAAAGAACGTTACAGGAGTTAGACACGAGACGGTAAACTCTCTCTTTGGCTTTTGGTTGTTTTGTAGCTCTGGTCTGGTGCTGGACGCGAAACGCCCGACGTGCGGGGTGGTTGCCCTCGTCTGCGCCCGCTCTCTTTGTCGGATATGCTCGCTCAATAACGCGTAACTCCCGTTCTCACCCTCTCGTCTCTGTGGCTGCTGCTCAGAGGCCTTCGAAACAGAGAGGGAAATAGAGAGACAGAAAGAGAGAAGCGAAGAGGCGCGTGTGCCTTCGTCGTATTCGGACGAATCCGAAACGTGGAGAAGCGGAGAATAGATACGTCGTCCTGCCGACCGGAAGAGGAAAAATTTCTTTGCGCGCCAGAGCTCGAATTACATATAAGCTTGGAGTCGCTCCGTAATTGCACTATCCCTCTTTAAACGACTTAGGGATCGTCCTAATGGAGCCAACCAAAATGGCCACTTAAATCAGGATCTTTAAACGGTCGAAAAAACACTGTATACATTTTTTATGAGATTACGAATAACGATATTGATTTGTTTGTTGGGATTAATGAATACACTTTTTAAAGCACGAAAACACCGTTTGGATAGAAAGCTTCGATTTCAAACATCGGGACTTGTAAAACGGTAAGATTTGGCGTTTTTAGGTTAGGTGTATCACTGGTAATCGAAATAACAAAATGGCGACGAAAAAAGGCAAGAAAAACAATGGATGATTTTTCACGGCTTTTTGACAAAAATAATAGTAAACTACAGATTTATGAATTTGTAATGGAAAGTTCATCAAAGTGACCCCAAATATAGAATAATTTTTGTTTATTGATCCTTAATGATTACTGATCGCAGATAAGGTTTTCTTTCGATATCCGAAAATGAATAAAGGATCGAGATCGACCTAACCTCAACTACATTCATTCCCGCATTGAATCTCGTATTCTTGTGATCGAATAACTATTCCAATCACTCAATTTTCCCAGAATCAATCAAAAAATCAATTTTCCCCAGAACTAGTATTTTTCTTTACGACCTCAAATAAAATTCCCCAGAAATAAGATTGCGTCAGGTTCCGCCTCGATTTAATCCAGCGATCGATTTTGAAATTACCATGATTCGCCTGCGGTAATTATCCGCTTGGCTCTTTATCCCACCATTATCCAAACCCGCTAATTTCCAATTTGACATAACCCACCGATTTTCTAACCTAACATCCGCGGACCAACGATACTTTTATTAGTTCGTCGAGAAAAAAAGAAAAATCGTGACGCGTCTCGCGCGAATGAAAAAGACGATCGGTGAGTTTTTTATAATCGCGATAGGAGTTACGACCGGAGGATTTATTTGCCTCCATGCGTGAATATACGTCGGGAAGAGGAAAAGAGGAAAAGGCCTCGCGAGAGGGTTCACAGGCGGGTGAGTTTTCCCCGCCGATTCGATAGCGTCGACGAGACGGGGGTTTTTGTCTCCCGGAACGATGGTAACCCTAGGGAGAATTCGAGGAGGGGGGGAAGGAGTATCCTAGGAAGGAAAGAGGACGGGATCCAGACCGGACTCTCATACATGTATTCACTTTATGTACGTGACTTCGTCAAATCGTACTGGTCTTTAGCCAGTCTCGATACTGGAGCGTGGTGCAACCGCCCCCCCCCCCCTGCGCCCGAGACTCCTTCCGCTTTCCCCGCCCCCGCCCAACTCTCCCTCATCGGGATTTCACCCTCGCGCAGGAACGGTAGGGTCCAAAGATCGTTCGGGCGATGACCTCAAAGTTCAGGATTCACGGCTGCTGCTGGGCGCGTTCTCTCCGGCGTTGGGAAAGGCTCTCGACGTTTTTTCGATGTTTTCGCGAAACGGCGTTTCTTCCATTTACCATCGGCGAGGAGGGAGGGGGGGGGGGGACTTTTCTTTGTGACGACGAATAATCGCTGAGTTATAAAGAAGTTTTAACCTCGAAGCGGTCGTTTTCGTGGTAACTGATGACTCGGATAGCCGTGACGTAGGTAAAACGGAAATGGACTCGTAAGAAACGAAAATGGCATACGATGTTAGGTTAGGTTATATAAATACGAGAATAGATCGTGGAATATGGGTTTTTGCAATTTTTATAAGCAAATACGTTGGCGAAATTGCAACCGCTGTTTCTCTTCTTCAGCCATCGTCTGGCTATGTCCTACGGGCCAGTACTTCGATGACAAGGATCGAGCAGTACACAGGGAGAAGCGAGTCTGGTGGATCAATAAGTAGACACTCTTCACGTTTTTTTTTTTACCCTTTCTCCCTTCCCCTCTTTGCCGACTCTTTCTCCCTCTATGTCTCGTCCACCATCTCCCTCTCGGTCTGGCTATCTCGCCAGGAAGTTGTCCTCAATCGTTATACGCGTGTATGTATATACGTGTACGAGCGCGTTGGAAAAAATAAATTCGACGAGGGAGAGAAAACGACAATTCTCTACACGTGCGCTAATTGGCGAAGTGGGAATCGCGATCTCACGGAATTTCTTCGGTACATGTCACACTACGAATTAACATTTTTCGTTACAGCGATCATCCGTGAAATTCTCGAATTCAACGTGCTGGAACATGGCATGAATTTATATGAGAGATCGTTCTGAGCGAAAAAAGGTTTTTTTTTCAACATTTTTGTATTTATTTATACTTAAGTATAGGTTAGGAAAGTGAGTAGTTTATTTGAGTTGTTAATTCTTAGACTTCATCCTACTGTAGTTCGATTTTCCGCCACCCCGCGTCGCCCGTCGACAATTTCCAACGGATTACAGAAAAGACGAAATATTTCGGAAAACAGCATTAAAAAAGTGTTTCCAAAATGAAATCCTGATTCGAGCTACAAAAAAATCTATTCGCGCGAGCAAATTGCCATACATAACCTGTATCGATTGACCCTGTCTCGTAAAGTGAAATAATTCGATTAGGGGCACGAATCCGAGACGCGTGTCACCCACGAAATAACGAGGGTAAGATCTTCCTCGTCGCGTAACGCGGCTCTCTACGTTATATGTATCTGATTATATACGTGCGCTTAATCGGTGTTAAATATGATCGAGTTCCCGTCATCTGCACTAGGTTTACCAAAGTCCTGCACTACGTTTACCAAATCGAATCGATAACTCGTTCGGCGAGTCGTGACGTACGAGAGTTCCAGGGCTCGTGCGAAAAACGATCGATGCGATTCTCTAATATTGTAACGGAATCCACGTACGCGGAGTAGGCTGGCAAAATATAACTCGGTTAAAAATTCAGTCCTCTAAAAATAACGCTTTATAATTGAAATCCATTTACGGTTGAAACGCGTTTTCCCCAGGAAAAATGATGATAATAGCGGTTTTCATAAAAAGCGTCTGAAAGTTGACGAATTTTTCAGTTTGAGGTTAGGTTCGAGTTGAACATCGAAAATGACGGTGGCACGTAAGCGTGTATCAGTTTGGACAACGAATGGACTACAGTGACGCCTGTAGTCGCCCAAAGCAACTAAAGCGAGACAGAGATGGAGGAGATCGAGAAAATCGGAGTGGTAGAATATCGGGATCTCGTAATATTTTTTTCCTTTCAAAAACTCGAATTCTCTGATAAATCAGTTTAAACGTCGAAAAGTGTTTGAAAAAACGAAAAATCAGTGATCACGACATTAATAAGCTGAAACTGTATCGGAACGTGTTCGAAGCCGAGTAGATCGAAAACATGACCAATGAAAGTTCACACGTGACACCAGACAGCTGATCTTATCGTCTGTTCGACTTTGTAACAGCCATTTGTAAACAGCGTTGACAGAGTCGTTTCGTTAAAACGACTTTTTCCTAGTTGACACTCATTTCAAGTAACATTTATGTTGGTTTATCAGTGAATTATATTTTTACTAGGAAAAACTAGTCGAAACGAAGGCGTCCCGTAAAACCTGGCTTTTACCACGCAAATCGTTGTTCAGACTGGAAACGAGTTATTGTCAGTATGATTTCCGAACGGATGCATTACGATTGCGAAAACATTCAACTTTCAGACACACACGACTATTCTCCTCCATCTTGACCCAACCCCAATATTTTCGAAATGACCTTTGGATGAACGCAAGCCCGGTGGTGGCTTTCGACATCGGTCGACATTTTTCTGACAAGTCGATGAATAAATGATCTTCCGATGAAATACACGATCCAAAATGGCGCATCTTTCCGAGACTAAGCGAATTGAGGTTATGTTTTGTTTTTCTATGAAATGGCGTTGAAACGTCGTAATAGGTGGAATTGTCAGTCACCCTATACATAGTGTAACCTGAGAATGTCTATATCGCTACGAGGGTTTGGGTTTCCTCGTGACGATGTTTAATCCCGATGGAAACGGCTGGAAAACAACTGCATCGAAAAATTGAGTGTGACTAGCGGTACCGCGGCGGACATCCGGTTTCGTGGGGCGTTTCGAAAGAGAGATGAACATTTAGGGAAAGGAGACCATAGGAAATAACTGTACCGTCAAAATCGTACCGCGTGCGTGCATGCGTCGCGGTATGTCGCGAACGAGCCAATGGAAAGCGAGGGGTGGAGGAGGAGGGGGGAGACAGAGAGAGAGAGAGAGAGTAAAACTCGTATCTATTTATAAAGATTGCCGAGGCGATTGACCGAGCAGCCTTGACTTCCTGTTGACCCGAACACCGTATTACGCGTTTTTTTTTCGTGTATATCGCGCTCGTTCGATGCAATTCATCGAGAAGAAACAAAATTCATCAATTTTTTCTCGCTCCGGGTGGGACCGATAAAAATAATTCAGGCGTCGCTTGGCCCGTCGTAATATCCAAGCGAGGAACTTTATCCAGTGGCTAACCTCCTCTTATCCCAGTAACAGCCCGGGAATCCAATTAAACCAGCCGGAAGAGCAATTTGTATCGATCCGAGAGCGTCAATCGTCTCTCGTCAATTAAACGATTCCGCGGCCTCGAGACTATATGGAACGACACGACGAAGCACGGGAATAAAACGTCCAACAACCGTATCCCTCGGAAAATTCCATCATCGTTCTTTTTTTTTCCCCCCTTTGTTTCCGAGCTATTTTTCTGGCAATTTTCGAGTTCGTTGACGCGATGCGAAATAAACGAGTCGCCGTCCTCACTGACGATTATCCCGACCCGCATAACCTCAAAATGTGAGAAAGAAAATTTAACGCGAGAAACATCGGACCGATGGAACATGGTACAGAAATTACGAAGGTTTTGCTCTATCACGGAAAAAAAAGCTTTTTTTTTAACACAGAATTATATAAAAAATACAAATTGTAAATATTAAAAAAAAATTCAGCATTTTCCCAGTTTTTGTGGCCGAAACGATCGAGCTTCCATGTTTCACCATCAGTTGTTTCGGACTTCCGCTGGATGGCGCCTCCAGTCCGAGCGAAGAAGCTCGATCGGTTTTATAATTGCATCTGGCATTAAATTCTTCTCGCAAACTGCACGAAGTTAGCTGTGACGAGTATGCGAGTGTGGCGAGTTTGGACGCGAAGTAGCGATAAACACAGGTTTGACATTGTTGCGCGTTCGAGTGCCACGAATGCCACATTAAAATTTCGCCACATCGCATTTTAGCGTCGGAGCGGAGTTTCGTGACGAGCGTCGCTGCGGCACGTAGAAGCGCTCTCATCGTTTCTCTCTCTCTCTCTTTCTCACGTTAGAGAACGAGAAAGAGAGCGGGCGCGAGCGTATATACGTTGGCTGGCCGGTGCGGATGAATGAGGAGCGGCGGAGCGGGAGGGACGGGAATAAGGAGGGCAACGGCCTTGACCTTGTCCGTGGCTTTGCAGTCAAGGGAGAGGGAGAGAAAGACGCTCGGGAGAGCGAGAAAAAAAGATATACACGCGATATACGTTTAATACGAGAATGCCTAGACGAGAAACGCAGGTAGTCCGCATTGTATCCCTCGGGCGACTCGATCCACCGAAGAATCCGTGCACGACACGAACGAAATTTCGACGTCACCTAGCCAAAAGCAAGGCCGGGATAAGCCCCTGAAATATCACCGTCAGAACGCACTGAAACGAACCAACTTTCGATTTAACGTTTTAAGAGCAACCCTAAAACGATTATTGACGGGTAGTTGTAGATTTTGAAACTTTTAATTTCAAAAGTTAGTTACTTTACTGCGATTTTGCCAAACGAATCCAAGCCAACCGGAAGCGATGCTAAAAAAGTGCAACGAACCCAAACAAACCCAAACAAAAGCAAAAAAACCCCAACTATACGACGTGAGAAGCGACACTTACGAACGAGCGGCGTTTGCCAGCAACCGGTAAAGCCGAAAAAGTGGGGGTATCGATCGACGGTCGAGGCCGATATAGATATACAGGGTGTTCCACGATGGAATGTAATCTTTGAGATAAGGGGTTGGGGGTGAAATTCTGAGTCGATTGATATAAGCTTGTATGGTTCCAGGATCAATCCCTGAATTATTATTCATTTTTAAAGGCAGCGAATCAGGCGCGCTCGTCGCGCGCTCTTACGGCGGTGAGCGGTACTCACGTGTGGCCTGCCGCTTGCATAGGCTAGTGGGTACCTAGCCTAACGAAACGCAAACAAAACTCGAAATAATTTTTATGTTTAGACGTTTGGTGTCATATCACAGGTCCATGTCGATGTTTTTTTACACCTTGAAAACAAATCCACCATTTAGTTCGCCTTGAACTCTCCATTTCTAGGGAAAAATGTCAAAAAAATAATGTAGAATCTTTTTTCTGCATTTTCCCAGTCTAATTTTGTACTTGAGGTAAAAAGTCGGGCATATTCGTAATCAGCAGAAAATTTCCGATTAGATAGACCCTTTTAATAGTATTAAAATGGAAAAAAAATTTTTTCGACTCTCCCGGTCACTTTTCCAAAATCTCAAAAATCACGAGATTTCAAAAGGTCGTAGAGCGAGCTTTTTCTATGCTATCGAGATTCATTGGGTGAGTTTGGAAAAGGTTTTTGCCTGACTTAAATAATCGCGTTGGATTCGTATCGATACCTCTTGTAGTTTTCCCGGAAAGGCCACTTGAAAAATGGCATAAAAAGAGGCAAAGGGGTATGTATGGAAAAATTGGCAAAAATCGATGGTCCAACTTTGAAATTCTGCCAAAAATCGAAAAA
>JAPYZJ010002427.1:0-20709 GCA_030522765.1 Ophioninae sp. B BG-2022a
CGTTTATTGGTGATAATTTCATATTAAAATGGGGATTAAATTCTGGTAGGTACTTAAGATTTTTTGGGCGTTATATTTCATTATATCTGGTGATTGCTTAAACCTAAGCCTTAAATTATTTTTATCTTCATTGATTCAACTATTTAATTATTATCATTTGTCTTCTTATACTTATTTATTTCTATTTATTCTATTTGTATTTATCACGTTTCTCGTGTTGTTTATTTTTTCGAATGATTTATTGTTATTTATAAGGATGTATTTATTTTTCCTTAGAGGGATAAAGAGGAAACAGCAAAAAGACTTTAATTATTATTTCATGTAAATATTCATTAAATTGTTTTTATCGTCATTTATCAAATTATTGATTTATTAGGCATATTTTTTTAAATAAATATTTCCAATTATTTATCATTATTTATAATATCGATTACATTATTATTATTATCATTATTATACATTATTATTGTATTATGTTGGATATTAAATTAATGGTATGAATAATAACGAATAATTACAACAAAATAATTTTTCAAATGATTATTTTTTATTATTGAATAGTGATTTATTATGGTACAATGATAATTAAGTTTCATTGTTGTTGCATCGTTTTATGATGGAACCATGATGATTATAGTACAATCGAGAGAAGCGCGAAGTAACAGGCAGGGGGGGAATTAACCTCGTGGCGACGAATGCAATATAGCACAGAGCGCGAGTCGTTCACCTATTGTGTATTAGACGTTTCACTCGTATACACGCGAACGGGCGAGCACGCACATTCACTCGGAGATGCGCTCTCCTGTCCGAGTGAGCGCCAAGGACCGTACAACCGGTCTCATCGCGAGCGCGAGAAACCCACAGCCAGAATCGGGGACCGAGACGGAGAGAGGATTGAAAGAATCTCTCAAAACGCACGTGAGTCTCGGCGATGCTCTCACGAGCGCGAGACAGTACTTTGTGTGTTAAAAAAAATAATCAGCAAATACAAAAATATAGTACAAGGTTCAGCCGTGTGAATCGCGTGTCGCGTGTGAGAATTCTGTAATTTCCCAGATTTTACCAGTTTTTTTTTTTAATCAATTTTTGAATATTGGCTCGCGCACGTAATTCGTTCAATATAGGCGAATAATGATAATAATAATGATCATAATAAGGATGAAGATAATGATGATAATATCCAAAATAGAATTGAATTTTCATGCCTGAATTTAAATAATAAAATAATACGAAGTAAATGATAAACTAAAATAATATGAACGATAATAGGTACCTAATAATGATATTCGAGATAAAATTATAATACCCCAAGTAAAATCGAATTTTCTTGCATACATTCAAATAATAAAATAACACCGAGTAAATAATAAATTAATAATAACGAAATAAATAATAAAATAATGACACAATACGAACAATAATGGAAATAATAATAATGATGATATAATAATAATATCTTAGATAGAACGATGATAGTACTCCGAATGAAAATTGAATTTTAATGCCCGAATATAAAATAAATAAATAAATTGTTACGTGTCGACATTTTAATGGGCGCAATTAACTCGTCGACCGGGGTGCGTTATCATGACGTTTCTTTTATTCATTTTTTTTTCTTATCGGATATCGCTTTCGCAGCGAAGCAATCTCGGAGGATTTATGGACTACGGAAAGGACCAGATGTGGGTTTATATTCGAATACTTTATTTAAATCGACGAAAGAATTTGGCGTATTTTTTATTCGAGTTGATTAATTATTTTCGTATGTTTTGTTGTAAAATGATCGCCAGCGAAATTAAGGAAAATAAGACAAAAAATAAAAAGAAAATCGTCGATCCATTGAAGAATAAAATAAATTATAATACATTAGGTATTGCGAAGCGATGATTGATGGTGCGCCGAGTATCGAAGGGGGAAAAAAGTGGCTTTTTTTTATCGGAGTCTGCTCGCGTGGACGTGGCACGAGGGGGCGTGTGCGCGATAACATGTTTTGGCAAAACTCTAGACGCGTCGAGCCGCGATAGAAAACGGCCCCCACGAAACACATTAGCGATATTAGATATATGTATGTGCGAACAAATACACGTATGTCTCACGAGAGGCGATATCGAATTTATTATGCGGAAATTCCTTCCTGCAAGCGCGTCCGCGTCTCGTTTTCGCTTCCGGTTTTTTCTCTTTCATTTTTTCACAGTTTAATTCGTTTTTGCTTTTTTTAAATCTTTTTTCGAAAAAATCAATCCACCAGGTTCTCGCCTTGTTTCGAACGCGATCGATTTCCACTTCCGAGGGAATTTTCCGGTGGCGTGCGCAGAATTCAATATATCGTTCTATATTGGATTTTAAAGTTTTGCCGATAAATGAAAAACGTACGACTCGTGTCAGTACCGTATTAGCCATGAAGCACGAGTCCCAACATTTATATCATTCATTTAATAATTCAATTTTATTCGGACGTTTGTTAGTCGATCACGAAGTAATCCCAACCTAAAATACTCGTGGGTCGATAATGGAGAGTCTTTTGGCACCCAACGATTCGTAAAGAAAATGGCCGCCGAGCCATCGTGCGGGGTTAGAGTGCAAAATTGTGGAGCGATCTTAAATCTCGATTTTTTCAAAAACGGGAAACCATAAAACGATCCCAAAGCTAACAAACAACTAGCAAACGATTGGTAAAAACAAAGATTACTCAAAAGAGGGGGTTAACTTAAATCTCGATTTTTTTCAAAATCAGGTACCTATCTAACGACACAAATTTGAATTAAATTAACATTTATATCATTCAAAAATATTTTCTAAGTTTTTTAAAGAAAATATATAATTAAATCAAATAAATGATTACTTACAATAAGGATGTGTTTTATTTATATTTTTCATTTTTTATACATTCAAAGAAAGGGTGTAATTGAATTTAATCTTTATCCACTTGATTCAAGGATATCTAATTCCTGCCGATAATATCCGAAACATATAGGAAAATATATTTATGACTAATAGGATCGTAGTAGGCCCCAGCAGAATGGAAAAACCTATTTCATTCTAGTAAATCCTATTTATGTTTAATTTTTTTCTCAGTATAGAATTAATAATCGAAATAAATTGAATAAGCTTTTATTAATTGATAATTCATTGATTCATCGATGACAGCCTTATTTTCACATAAAGTCGAAAATTCTTTCGAATAATTCATAAATTCAAAAATCGAATACTATGTTCAGGTTTTATGTCGTCCTAATGATAATCAATTTTGGACAAGTGTCTAAACGATTTCCTAACAATTTAAATCACCTTTCCACGCAAAATCACATTTTTCAATGAGGTTGAATTTCGCAACGAAAATCATTATTATTTAATTTATCTATTTCTTTTTCACTGTAATCGTAGTTAAAATACCAATACCATCAATAATTATACAAATCTTTATTGTGATAACCTAGAATTCAAATACGAAAGAAAATATTTCGCCAAATAATAGATCTATGGAAATTTAAAAAATGAGAAGAAATTTCGTTGCAACGATGCGAACTTCAGGTCTATATTTTTCACCCCTAACCCCACCTCACCCGATAAAAGTGGATTTCGAAAGAGAAAAATGATCGCAATGTCAACGAATCCTAGTTAAAGCCAATCGAACTGGACCAACGCCAGAATGGGCTATTATTATTTTTACGTTAATTTCGTTTATTCCTCTTTTCGCTTCGATTTGCATTCACGTTGGGTTCCCGCGACGCGACGCCACGAGAAGCAAAGAGAGTCGTGAGGAAGATTGTGCACCTCTCGCGAGGCACCGATAAAAACCTTTTGCCGAGCTGAATCACGAAGGGGACCTTTGACTCCCTCAAGGCGAACGTGAGAGCAAACTCGCTCGAGATTTAATCGGAACGTTGAAAAATATAATAACAACGAAGAAAAACACCAATAACGATAATATAGCACCAATTCCAAACAGTACCAATGAAAATGCCGATAAATGTTTGAATAATAATGATAATTACGGTATTTTCAAAAATGGGATCCGGAGCTTGCAACGAGGCAACGCAAATTACTATCTGCCATTTTCTTTTTCAATTTACGAATTTCGTGATGTTCTTTTATTATTTGCCTTTATATGTTCATATTTAATTGATACATAATAATTAAATTGAGGCACATTTATTATTAAAAGCATTTAAACTAAATAATGATAATAATAAATAACGAACTATGATATTAAATAATAATAACAGTAATATATACTTATTATTTTAATTAGATTTAACGACATATGTATATCAGAGAAACTGACATCGTAATTTTTACTCAACTATTCGTATTTGTTGTTATCAAATAATCGAATGTGTATATAATATTTATCAATGACGATTAATATAATATAACTCGTGAATAATAAATATGAATAGTTGATTAAAAAAAAATATGCCAGGTTGTTGGAACGTTTTATCTAATTAAAATTATACATATTCATATATATAAGCTTTATGCATATACAGGGTGACAATAAAAAAACTCGATGATTCTTTTGCTGTCAACCTTCTCGAAGATTCGAATATTGAAAAGCATGCAAGAAAATAATTCTTTCTTTCCACCATATTCGACGTCTCGGTGTCTGCAAAAGCTCTCACAAAATATTTTCGAAGTTTTCAACAAACTACTACTACAGAGGTGAGTATGAAAAAAAAAAAAAACATTATTTTCATTGAAAGTGCCTCAACGTATCCCCTTATCAGCTGTTGAAAATTGAAAATTCCTATCTCTCGCAGCTTCGCGATAATATATTTTTTATCGGCTTTATGAGTACTATAGCCCGAAAAGAAAACTCGTAGCAAAATTCAACGATATTCATGCTCCGGAAATCCCTCTTATCGTCACGATGCAAAAGTTGGAAAAAAATTTCCATTTCCCGAGGAATTCGACCGATTGCTTTTTTGTTTCCAAGGAGAACTCGACCGTACAAATATTTCTTCGACAGACGCGCGGTTATAAAACGACGAAAATAACAATAAAAATAGAAATATATATATATAATTTCAAAATCACAGATAATAAACATAAATAACAATACTAGCAATAATTATCATTCTTATCTTACAATGATAATAATAATTTAATAATAACAATAATAATGAATAATAATAATAACTACGGCAAATATAAATGACGGAATAATTATATTATCTACAATACTTGATTAATTATTCATAGTGCTGTTATAAATAATAATAAGAATTAATAGTAGCCAAAATTTGTTTGAATCTATTACGAATGATAACAACGATAATAACAATTATAATAAAAATAATAACAATATAAAAATAATAAAAACAATTTTCAAAAGCATGAATTCCGAATAATAATAAGCAAAATAATAATATCATAAATAGTGACGCGAGCAACGAATAACATCGTCTGGTACCGATACGAGATAGTCGGCGCCGTCTCGTATCCGCCCTAGCGTTTGAATCAGCACCTCGTATACGCGGATATACGAGGCATCGCACACGCACACACGGGTGAATCTAGCCGCCGTTTCAGAGAGCCCAATGAAACGACCGTTCATCCGAGATGAATTTTTTGTTTTATTACGTTCTTTCACAATTCACTTCCGGCCTATCGTGTATTGTATAAACTCATTCTCGCACGCACACGCGCCTCAACGAAGAAACGAACCGCGATCGGAAGTCGAGAGTGAATTAAGACTCGTCGAAAGATCGCGTTTTCTTTTTTCATTTCTGTTTTTTTTTTTTCATTTCTGATTTTTTTCCAAGCCGAGTAACTGCGAATGTTTCGTTGCTCGATGATCGAGGATTTGAAGAATGACCAGGAGTATAGCTCTCGATCTCCCTCCCTATCTCTCCCTCTTTCTATCCACCGTCCACGTAACGGTGAAAAGACGGGCGAGAGCGAGAGTCGTGCTTTGACGCGGAAAAATTAGCAACCGCCGGCTCTTCCGTTATCATTATTAATTCGAGAGAGCCCCGCGGACAGCGCCAAGGGAAGGGGGAGGACGCGATCCGCGTCAGGTTACTCTCGCTCGCAACGAGGATCGATATACTCGCCCCGTACCAAAGCGCCCTGGGAGTCAAGCCAAATCACGCCTTCCCCCCCTCCCTCCTGCCCCGCGCCATCGAGAACTTTGACACGAATTAATAAAATCCCTATGGATGTTGAAGAGTAGCAGTATCGATAGTAATCGCAGCGTTATGAATGCTAATTATTATTATTATTATTACTATTATACACATTAATACATGAATATTAATAATATAAATAATAATAGTTACTATTACAACTATTAAGTATTATTTACGAATTGATCGTATAAATAATAAATAATAATAATATATATAAATAATGAATATTAATTATTATTATTACGATACTAATGTTAATAACAATTCTAATTATGTATGTGATGATATAACTATACTATATAATAATTTAACGAGAAGGTCCATTTTTTCAATTACTTGAAAATTGAATTAAACAAACTCACGATTCTTCCCTGTTCCTGATTGACGATGATTTTCTCTGTGCCTCTCTCTCTCTCTCTCTCTCTGGATATTTCGAAGTGCAGAGATAAAAACCAATTAATCAATCAAACGAATTTAAAAAACTTGAAATTGATGTTTATATAGAAAAGCGTTATAAAGACGATTACACCGCCAAAGAAAAAAACGTTGTGACCCCGGGTTCAGGCGATGTTTGCTAAATGAATCAGGGGTCGACGAAACCGAGTCTGAAGTCCGTTTGAAGCCATCATAAAGTCATCGGGTTTTTACCATAACCTCAAATAACCCGGCAATCATGGAGTTATCCGAGGATATGGGAAACACGTGACGTGGTGGAGTTAATTGGGCTTTGATCCCGATTTCAGCGACCCCAGGACCATGGTAAACATGGTCGGTTCCTCAGGTCGAAATGTTTATTTATTGTGTGGGTACCTTATTAGGACATTATCGGTATTCCTACGTCGCTATTATCAGTTCTGGAATTTCTATTACTCTTATCATCATCGTAAAATTATTATTATTACCATTACGGTCAATATTACGAGGACCATTATTATTATTATTGTTATTGTTATTATTATTATTACTGTTTCTCTATTTCTATAGTGGGATATAATCGGGGAGCAATAAACGTATTTTGAGCTCTCACGTGCAATTCCAAAATTCATCAACTCGACAAATCGCGCGTATACGCGTTGAAACCAGTAGGTACACGTTGCGCGAGCAACAACGAATTTAAATGAAACGCCTCGTTCCAAACGAGGTTTATGACCCTCGACGTTCCGACACATTTTTCCTTCCTCCCTTATCACGTAACGGGGGTGACGCGTGAAACGTTCAATTTTTAGCGCTCGTTTGACACTGGCTTTCCGACCAATCCCGGAGAATTTGATTTCCTGGATAAAGCAAACCAGACACGCTTTCCTATTGAATTACTTTTTTTCAGCGATCGGATGAAACGTTGAGACGCTTCGGGCGTAGAAAGAGAGAGAGAGAGAGAGAGAAGCGCGCGAGTTGGTCATCGCGCAGACGGCCCTGACCTCAATCTCGAAGAGTGAATGAGTCTGTTTCTCTCTCGCTCGTCCCGAAGATCGCGACAATCTCGCAGCGTGCGAGACACCTTTTTTTTTTTACCTATCGTGAAATAATCCACGTCTCGTAAATCGGAGAAGGCTGTTCCTAAGAAAGAGAAAAAGGAAGGGGGAAGAGAGGGAGAATGAAATTGGAACGTTTCGCCCTCTCTTGTCCCGGAGGACGCCGACGACCTCCGAACGCTTTAAAAATCGATAGGGACGAAACCACCACACACGTCACGTACCGTCCTGATACACGGGATATTACGTTTTCTATAAATTCATTATTTTCGATAAATCTCTCTACCAATAAATCATTTCAATAATATTCATAAATATCGATAAATAATTCCAACAATACATTTTTTAAATAATTCATTGAGTACCAATAACGTATTAAATATTATTTATAAAATATTAATTATTCACTAAAATTAAATTACCTTTAAACTGTGATTTAAAAAAATAAAAAATAAGACAGACTCGCTTAATGTTTCAACATAATCGTAATTGTTCCAACATCGTCCCTGCCTCTACCCCTAATCCCTGCCTCCGTTTCATTCTGAATTTACATATCGTTGTTCATTGAATTATTGAATTTTACAAGTCGATACGATTAATATCAATTATTTATATATTTTTGTATCAATGAATATCAATCGTTACGATATATAATTAATTAATATTTGTCAATGATAATAATTGATAAGTATTATCAACTATTATTACTGATTATGATTAATTAACATACACATTCATTCATATTAACTAATTACCGTTGAATTAATCAGTATTATATTCAATACAATAAAATTAAATGAAACTAGATTTGTTGTTACGAAGTTGACATTCGCTTCCTCGGAACGCAACGAAACCGATTTTCCATTTAAATTAAAAAAACATCGTTTCTTAGATTTGAGGCACGAAAATCTTTAAATTTACAACAATCTACGATAGCGATAATAAAATCTGCGTATAATTTTCGATAATAATCAAAACACCAAATTGAAAGATACACTTCAACCCCATTTTGCGTTTTATTCGTCTGTATTTTTGTATCCTCAGTTGGAAATTTGTTTTTTTTTACATTGCAAGTATGTATTTCGACTCAAGGATCGAGAGGACGATATTACAAGAGTGAGATGCTTTCCTCGGACTGGTTGATGGAACGGACGGCTAAGCGGTCACCGCTCCGAGTATAGGCCACTCGCAAAGCTACTCGACGAGAAGCACCACCGGAGCGGAGCGCCGAAACGATAATTGATTACGCGATGTAAAACATACCTACATGATATACGAAAATTGGAACAAGAGCGCGGTATTTGAGACGCCCCCTGCTGTCTCTCTCTCCCGCTCTCTCTCTCTCTCTCTCTATCATTCTCTTCTGTCGCCGCTGTAACTCGAACGCTGCGAAAATCGATAGGGCCACGAGCATCAGCACCACCCACCAACCACCGGCACCACCATCGCACCGACTTGGCTTCCCTGTCCCGCGATCTCTTTCTCTTTCGCTGCCGCAAACGATCCCATTATTTCGACGTCGACGATCCACCCTAGTCTATCATTGTACGGCGAGTAGCGAAAATACCGAGAAAAAACATCCACCAACGAATCCATGCGATTGGACGACACACGAAAAGAACGGAAGAGAAAAAAAAAGTGGCGGATAAAGGATGAGTGAATTTAACGGTTTTCGTGACATTGCCACTGCCGAGTTGAAACTTCTCGGAAAGCAATGAGCGAGGAGATTCGAGCTCGGTCAACCGACTAAAACGGTTGACCTTCCGAGTCCTCGAGTTGGAAACGAATTCTTTCAATTTCGCATTCTCTCGCACTTTGCCTCCTACTCGTTCTCCCTCCATCCCTCCCTCTCGCGATTAACTCGCAAAACATGCGAAAAAACTTTAACTTTTCCGGTTACCGACAGTCGGTAAATCGCGTAACACCATAGCGCGCGTGTGCCGGAATTCCCCGGAATTCTCCTGCACGAGCGGCTCCCTCACCCATATCTCCACACGCTCGCGTACTTCGACGCTTCCTGGAAATCCGTGCGGTAATACTTTACGAAAAAGAAAATAAAAAACAAAGCGGAACAAACACATTCATCTCGACGGTTATAAAAATATAACTACCTGAAAATAATGAAGCAACGTAACGAACTACGAAATTGACAACGGGTGATCCTTGCGATCGAACTCGTGGAGCGAAGTAGATCTGGTATAACGCGCGCGTAACTACGCCGCCGTGATATACATAACATAAATCGTGCTCGCGCCCGCTCTCGGCGAGAGGGAGAGAGATTGTCAATATCCGAACGACGTGAGAGAACGAAACGAGCTAGAGAGGAGAGAGAGAGAACCGGTTCTTTCGAAACCGGCGCCCACAAACATCCCTTTCTCTCTCTCTCTCTCTCTCTCTCTCTATCTCTGTCTCCATCTCTGCGTCCAAGTGGCTCGAAAGTCGCGAAATAACGTCGCGGGGCAAATTTCTCGAGGATTTCGTTTAAATTGCCGAAGCGCCGGAGCGGGAAGGGGCTTACTCAGGTTATGCAGGCAAGTTATCTTGCGTGTAATTACACGGGATCCAGAAATCACGTCGTGCAATTTACTTTATTATTATTATTAATAAAATAATAATAATGACACTAGTGGTTGGAGTTGCACAACGGATTTTCACCGGGAGCTAAAAACAGGGGGGAGAAAAGATCGAAGGGTTCAAGGTGGCAGAGATGGGGACGAAAAACGAGCGGTGAAGCAGGTAGATTGAGGAAGAAAAAAAATCGAGGACTCACAGTCGAGATGCTTTTTCTTTGGTCCGATCATCTCCTCGGTGGTCGCTTTGCACACGGACTTAGCGAGGCCCTGTCCGGCAATGCTGTGCCTCGCGGCAAGCAGCCTGTCGTTTATCGTTTGTCCAGCCATCATTTTGTGTTTTTCTTCTTTTTCGTCAGCTCGCCTTTCAGAGATTTTAAGCGGGCTGAGCAGGAGGGGGAGCCGGCTCGCGCGGACTCAGATCCGCACCTTCCTGTCACACGGGGCCCACGCACACACGCGGAAAGAGAGAGAAAGGGAGAGAGAGAGAGAGCGCAGTGTTTTCTCCGCCCCCGCTCGCGACGCGCGCGCTGCTACGATAGAACGCGGCGCAGGGCCCTCGCGCGGCGAGTGTCTCGCACCGATCGACCGGCCCCGCTCTCTGTCTCGACGAAATTCGCCTCTACTCTCCCCGTTACGGATGAAAAAGAGTGGAAAAGAAAAAAAACACCACGCGCACTGCCTGACGTTGTCGAAGGACGGAGACGAAGTTACGTTTTTTTTTTTAATTTCTTCAACGCGTCCAGGCCCTTTCCCCCTCGCGGATGTTCCTTTCTCTTTCACGTGAGCCAGCAAAGTGACACGCAACGGCTGTGACGGTTATGTCCTCCCTCTTTCTCTATCTCTCTCTCTCGTCTTTTCTTTGATTGTGGCGAATTCTGATAAGACACGATAGACTCTACACCTTTCTCTGCTTAACACGTTCTCGATATCTCTCCCTCGCTCGCGTGTTTTTTCTTTCTTTCTCGGAGGGAGCGCGCCCGTAGCTGCTCTCAGCTGTGGAGACAGGCGTGTACACACACACACGATGAAAACCGCGCCGGCTAACTCTCGCTGCTCCCAGCGAAAATGGCCGACTCTGCGAACGTCTCGACGGGACTACAGAAGCGAGAGCGCGCGCACACCCGTCGCGACCTCAACTAACCACCTCCACTCGGCGCACTACCGACCCCTCCGACTCCCCACTCTACCGCTCCTACGCAGCGAACCCTACTGGAGTCGATCGCGCACCCTCCGTCACACTGCGCGGACACACGGCGTACCGACCCACCGGTAGACTGCGCGGCTCGCGCTCGAGTAACCACACTAGTCAGAGAACTATCCAGCAGCGAAAAAGCTTGCGATCGCTGATACCCACGATGCAAATGTCCTTTTGTAGGTTTTAATAGTTTTTCCACATAACAAATATTTCGGTCATTTTTTTGCTAGCTCAAGTGGAAATTACAGAAAGTGATGACTCCCAACGAGCAGCGCTACGG
This sequence comes from Ophioninae sp. B BG-2022a, assembly GCA_030522765.1. Taxonomy (NCBI): domain Eukaryota; kingdom Metazoa; phylum Arthropoda; class Insecta; order Hymenoptera; family Ichneumonidae; species Ophioninae sp. B BG-2022a. Next base: position 11,652 of record JAPYZJ010002427.1, read on the forward strand.
TCTCTTCGACCACGCACTGTATGTGGAAATAGTAGCGTTGTTTTTTTGAATTGACAATTTGTGCTCCTAACCTCAACTTATCAGTGTTAGGGAAAAACGCTAACGAAGTTGTTAGAAATATAATATCACAATGTTTATGATTATAGTCAATATAATTAACACACTTTCGAACGATGTTTTCTCACAAATGGTTGCTATTGGAGATATTTAGAATTCACCGACGTCGAGGTAAACGATCGTCTGTTCGAAATATTAGGCATCCCCGACAACTTCTCGATTAAAAAATTCACTCACGTCTTTAAGGCTTGCATATACCGTGATACAGGATCCACTTGGCCTCAAAGTAATCTATATTTTCACACATTTAACATATCCGCCAAATGTAAACGACATAAAAACGCTTGTACGTAATACCTGATTTCGTATACCGGAATTGAAGCGCCGACACTAGCTACTCAGCTAGTCAAGCTAGTCATAGCCAGAAAAAAATGGCAGCGCCTGTGATCGGCATTGTGACTGAATTCGCGAGCGAGCTTAACCTCAAATCGACCGAACAAAGCTCACCGCATACCTGGGCGGCACTCTCAGTAGAACATGAGCAGCGCGTTAAGGAGTGCGATACAGCAGAAGGTATCGGAAGTTCCCTTTGCAGCAAAGCATAATCCCTGTCGCCAAAAATGCCTGTATCAGAGAAGAACAAAAAAATGATGCGCGAACAAACGTCAAGCGAAAAGCACTTCTCGATTACTCACTTGAACATAAATCGCATCTTCCATTTCTAGATAGCTCGATCTCTGGACGGTGTGAGTTCGTCCGAGCTCGGCAACATATGCGCGAGCTTGTACTTCAAATATGATGGACCGGAACGATACAACTTTCGATTGCCCCTTCGTACACAGTCATACGACATTAGAAGTTTGGCACTTGACACAATGCGCAATGGGGATGTAGGGGTCCTTTCAGAATGTTCAACGTCACTATCTTATGCCCTTTCACGTGACGCAACAGTGAAGAACATTCTAGAGAACAATTGCCAGCAAGTAGACCCACCGCTTGGCTTAACCAGGGCCCAGAAAGTCCTGGTGGAGTTCAGTTCACCAAACGTCGCCAAGCCTTTTCACGTCGGCCATCTGCGCTCCACCGTCATAGGCAACTATCTGGCCAACTTGCACGACTTCCTGGAGGATCGCACCATCAAGATCAATTACCTGGGAGACTGGGGCACCCAATTGGGCTACGTGCACGTGGGAATGGAGATGATGGACGTGCGGGACGAGGACTTGCGTACAGATCCCATAAACATCCTCTACGAGGCTTACGTGCGAGCCAACAAGAAAGCTGTAGAGGATTCCAGCATTGCCGAGCGAGCCAGACACCTCTTTGAAAGACTGGAGAAAGGAGACCAAGCACTGGAGCATCAATGGCAAAACGTACGCCAATGGACCAAAGACGAACTTGCTAAAACTTACGACAGGCTGGGTGTTACCTTCGACGAGTATCACTGGGAATCAACCTATAATGCCCACAACGTTCGCAACGTTCTCGCCAAAATGGAGCAGCTGAACATTCTGCAAGTCGACAAGGAGAAGAGAGTAGTCGCAAAGATTGGACAGTCCAATGAAATTCCCATCATCAAGAGCGACGGGTCAACCCTCTATCTCACGAGAGATATTGCCGCGGCCCTTCATCGATACGATCATTTCAAATTCGATCTGATGTACTACGTCGCTGAGAATGCGCAGACCAAACATTTCCGCAATTTACACAACATTCTTGAGGTAATGGAGAAACCTCTCGCCGAAAGGATCAGGCATGTGAAATTCGGCAAAATCAGGGGCATGAGCACGAGACGCGGTAATGCTGTGTTTCTCACCGATTTTTTAAACGAGGCACGCGAGACGATGCACGAAAAACAAAGAAATTCGAACAGTAAGTTAGCTCGCGCCAAAAAGCTAGATTGTGGTTATTTTTTGTCCTGAGAGTGTTCGGATTATGAGCTCGGAGTATACAGTCGATTGAAAAATATGAGCGATACCGAAAAGAGAAAGAAAATCAGCTGACTATCCGCTGGAAAAGTTTCCAAATTTTGGAGCATTCTAAACCAACTCATTATCTAAAACCTAGTCTTCCATTAAAAAAAGTAACATTCTCTATCTCTCAACTATTTACTAATTTTTTTACAAATTCATTCTGATATTTAAAAATGGCAAACACTCGCCAAATATTAAAAAATTTTCATCCCAGAATTATTCCATTGTAACAAGTCCGTAGAATCCAACCATTCACGGAGTGACAAACGCATAAAAATGCACAATATTCCTGCCAAATAAATTTCGAGCTCTTTCCAGATAAAAGAAAAAAAGAATGGCCGATTGACGTGTCGACCGTTTGCACACACGTGGCCGGTGATAATCGTCACAATGATAATTTGCAGCGACCAAGGTCTCCTTCGAGCCGAGCGACACGAGTGCCGATACTCTTGGAATTTCAGCCGTAATCATACATGATTTGAAACAAAAGAGGCTACACGATTACGATTTCAACTGGAACGTCGCACTGGACGTGAGTATCATCTTCACTAATTAGATAAGAGAAATATAGACAAAAAACACCAGAAATGACAATATAGAATTTTTCAAATCTCGCGCTAAAGATTATGAAAAGAAACATTAAAGCTACAAAAGCTTCACGAAGTCACAAGCCTAAACAATCAAGAAGTGAGTGGATTGCTCAACGAATTTTAATGAATCGTCAATACCGAAACCGATTCTCCGACCGATTATCGTGTTTCCCCACCTGGTTGCCTTTTTTTTATCAATTCGAATTCTGAATTCGCGAATGACTATGAAAATGATTTTTCCGTTGATAATTTCAAGGCTTGAATGATCTTCCAGCCAAAAGGAGATACCGGGGTGAAGCTGCAGTACTGCCACTGCCGTCTGGCGAATCTCGAGGAGAACAGCGGCGCAACATTGCCGATAGAGTGTGATCCGTCTCTGCTGCGAGAGTCTACGGTAGACGAGCTCGTGACGAAGATAATACAATTTGACGAAGCGATCGTTTCGTCTTATCACTTTTTGGAGGCCTGCCACTTGACCAAGTATCTCTTCGGTCTGAGGTAATCAGCGCAGAAATTCCATCGACGAAACGACACTGACCGTCGACTCGTTATTTTTTTGCATCTATCTTTTCTCGATGCTCGTAAAAATTGAATTCTCGATCGGTCGACCATGACAGTTCCAAAATTATGTTCGATCAAAAGGGACAAACAAAATATTTCTCCTATGGATTTCTTTTTTTCCTGATTGAAAATGATTTTACGTTGTAACCCTGATCGACGATTATTGACCGCAGTCACGTTGTCAATCGCACGCTGGGCCAACTTCGTGTGAAAGGCGAGCCGCAGGGAGTCGCCTCTCAACGATTGCTCCTCTATCGATGCGCTAGGAACGTTCTGGCAAAAGGAATGCGATTGTTGGGTCTGCGACCTCTCGAAAGAATGTGAAGAGGAAAAGAAGCAATTTTTTTTTTGGTACGCGATTCTTTCAATCGATTTTATCGAGATCTTTGATTTCAGCGAATTAAACGGTTTGATAAGCAATCTGTCTATGACTCTTTTACACCTCAGCCGCCCTCTCTCTCAGCTCGTTCGGTTATATAATTGCCATATTTTTCTTCATTTAATTAGCGACCCGCTATGGTAGGATGGACGATCGTGTGATAAATGCCTCGATATTTGACACTGGCGGATAAGCGTATCTTCTCAACGCTTTTTCCATGTAAACTTTCGACGCGCACCTTCTTGACCGGGCTTCTTGCGCTCCTTTCGCCTTACGTCCCTCGTCAGCAGACCGGCTGTAACGGAATAACGCAAATTTCATTAATTTTGGCCATTCTTTCCTTCCTACTTGCTCTCCCATTTCTTCCCATTTTTACCCCCTATGTTTATTTTTTTTGTTCTTGTAGCATTTTTCCTTTCCTTACGTACTTTTTCCCCATTTATTCTCCTTTTTGTCATTCGAATTTGAAAAAATAATTATCTGATTCTTTCTCTCCATTTCTTTTCATAAAATATTTTTTTTTACTATCTTGCTCTCCTCTCGCTCCATGCTCAACGTTTCCATCTTTATTTATCTTTTTTTTATTACCCCTACACTTTCCTTTTTTCCAATTCTTATTTCTTTGAACAAATAAAAAGGAAACGCAAAAAATACGAATGTAAGAACAATAAAACGACGGATTTGGAACGGACCGAGGCGTAATAGGAGAAAACTGAATGTTAGAAATAAACGGATAAATTGAAGTAGAAAAAAATGGAAGGAATGTTCCCGCTTACCTATTCGCATTTTTTCTACGGTATCAGGGTCGACGAAGCTGCGCAGGGCCTGCGAGATCCCGAAGCGAATGGCGCCCGACTGGCCCGTGAAGCCGCCTCCCTTCACCGTAGCCTCGACGTCAACTTTGCTCTCCATTCCCGTGAATATCAATGGAAATATCACCTGCGCAACATTTCCAAAACGGAAGAAAAGACGAACATGAAATAAATTGTATTGCCAAGGTAATACATTGGGCGGTTTATCGGACGTGGGAAAATGGCTTTTCGATCAAGTCGAAGCGAGAGATGCTCACCAACGTTCCAGGACGGCAATACTCTCAATGACACTAGGATCTACCTGTAGAAACGAAAAGCAGGGAAACATTTTCGTCGGTCAACTTTAGACGCGGGTTTTCACGGGATCGTCACTCGTTACTCTAATTCCCTTTAGTCCCTTAAGGTATTCACATCGACGAAGAAAAAAAAACTCCATAAAATCGGGAGTGTAAAAAAAAAGAAGAGATAAAGTCCGTCAACTAATTTCGATTGTTCCATCACGATTGGCTCTTAATCGCTGTCGTGGCACTTTGCCGAGGCCCCGACAAACTACGTCAGAGATTCCGCTGTCCCTTCGTTATCTTGGCAATGATATCAGCCACGATGCGATTATTGTCGATCAGCTGTTTCTTTATCGTCCGCAAATCCTCGCTATTCGCGGCGATCTCGATCAAAAGTTTGTCGAGGGAGCGTTGAAAGTCAGACTCCTGACAGCAATAATCCTCATGGTGTTGTCTTCTGATCCAGATAGGATTCTCGTCCCGGAGATCTTCGTCGTTGCCGATCGGAGCACTCTTCTGCGCTACCTCGTAAGCAGCCTTCAAGATCTCCTTGGGCAAACGTTTCTCCAGTGGATTGAGGGGCTTTACGACCAGCACTTGCTTACGATTTTCCACGTCGATGTCGTGGTCGAAGAGCCACTTGCGGAAGGCGTACGGTATCGTTGCGTTGTGCAGCACCATCTCCGTGAAAAGGATCAGCTTGGTTTGCCTGACGAGTTTGGTGAGGCCGGCATGATTGCGCAGGCCTTGAATGTCGTGGACGGCAATGCCGACGAGGAGGTTCATCAGGATTACGGTGACGAAGACGAGAAAGAGGGTAAAGAGGATTTGCGAGCAAACGGATAGTGGATGGTATAGAACGAAGGGCCCGTCCGCACCGTTGTCCGCCTGATTCATCAGACCCTCGAAATCCAGCTCGCCCGCCATCATTGCCAGCACTTTGATCAAGCCGGTAAACGGATTGCCAAAGGATGGCTCGCCGACGAATATTACGCAGAAGCTTATCGTGAATCCAATCAGCAAACCCGAATAGGCCAGCAGCAATTTTGCGAACTCGAACTGGATGTGCGTGAACATCGCCACGTAAGTTCCGAAGGCCGGAAGTTGGCCGACCATCAGCATGAGATTCGTCCAAGCGCAAAGAATCGCGAAAGCCCCCACGTAATTTTGCCAATCGTAAGTTCTGCCCGTATATACGAAAGACGTAACGAAGACACTTACGATCACCACCCCGTCCAACACGTTCTCGATGTTAGAGAAATACTGGCGCGCCGTTTTGTACACCATGAAACCAAAGACTTTTCTGGGTATGGTGATACACGTGAGGAAAACTGAAATGTACCACTCGATCTCGATGACGGTTTTGCGAAAGAGAAAACCGGTCAGTCTTTTGCTCGCGCACACTTTCGAGGCTGCGGTGTCCTCGTGATTGTAGCACTTATAGGCGAGCGCGGTGAGTACGTAAGTCGTCATGCAGATGACAGTCATAGCGTACAGCATTATTCTGATGAGATAAAACTTCCGTATCTTTTCCCACTTGAGATGTAGAAAGGCCATTACGAGGGGATGCGACAGTAGATCTTTTCGGCGTTCCTGTACGAAAGTGTTGATGAAACTGGTCTCGCAAGGATTGTTGCTAGGAAAGAGAAGATCGAAGTGGAATCTCATTTCGAATTCGCGATTGTGAGCTACCGGGCGTTTCAGCGTGATCGAAGCGTCCAAGCGTTGTCGAAAGATCTTCAAGGACTCGGGGATCTTTCGAAGTATGACATTGAGGGCGGAGAGACCGGCGTTGGTGGTGGCGCTGACATCAGCCCCAGCCCAAATGAGGCTATCGACGCAACGGGACTGTTCGTTCAACGCGGCGATGTGAAGAGGTGTGAATCCAACGTTGTCGCTGGAATTCACCATCGCGCCGTGTTTTATCAGAGCGTCGACGAGATCGACGTTCGAGCTGGTCGTCATGACGGCTAAATGAAGAGGAGTCCTGTGAGCGCGGTCGAGCGCGTTGACGTCAGTCCCAGGAGTTTTTAGAAGCGCCTCTACGCAGTCCAGGCATTGAACGAAGCATGCCACGTGGAGAGGCGTCTCGCCCTGTTGATTCTTGAGGCCGACGCTCGCCCCGCGTTCCACCAGCAAGGCCACAACGTCTCTCGACTTGGAACGCACCGCCGAGTGCAGTACGGGCTCCACGTCCGTCCCATGATTAGCGCCGTTTATCATCGCCCCGTATTCCAGCAGGACGACCGCGGCATCGCGACTATTGCCGAATGCGGCGAAGTGAAGGGGCGTGTAATTGTTGATGCTACTGACGTAGTTGGGATCAGCTCCGCGGGCCAGAAGATGTCTCAGGCAGGCGACGTTGCCGGCAAGGCTCGCTGCGAGGATCGCGTTTATGCCGGTGCACGGCTCGACGTAATCGGGTTTAGCGCCGGAAGCCTCGAGTTTACCCAGCACGTCCACCAAGCCGCGAAAGCAGGCCCACACGTAAGCGATGTTTCTCATCCGCTCCGGACAACCGGACAATCCCTCCATCTCCGCGACCCTCCAATCGCCCTTCTTCTCCATTTCCAGAAGGATTCTCATCTCGGCAACGCTCACGACCGACCACATAGCGCTCTTGAGACTCGTACCGTTGATTCTCGCATCTCTCAGCGCCTCGAGATTGTCGAAGAAGAGACTCTCGTCAACCGGCGGTGGCTCGCCTGCGTCAATCTCGCACACGAGCTTACTCGATGCTTCCTCGGGGACATCCTCCTCGATCACCACCACCTTCTCCGGAGGATCCTGGGATCTTGGGCATCTCGCTGATCTATAAGTTGACGATAGCCTCACCGAGAGAGGCTCGCGGGTACTCGCGCGCTCCGCCAAGTTCCCGAGGGAACAGTGACGCGCGCGGAATCTACGCTGATCGTACAACGGCGGTGCGTCCTCGCACTTCCGAGACTCCATGGCTCCGATACTTCCAGCCGGTGACGTATCCTCGAGGGGAAGAGCGCGTGGGGTTCGATCATTCGTGGCGAGAGGGGGACCTGGTGGGAGAAATCAGTTCTCTCTCTCTCTCTCTCTCTCCGTCTCCCTCTCTATCTCTATTCCAAGCTCGCAATGATACACAATTCCGTCGAGAAACTCACTCACGTTCGCTGATTCCCGCCGATTATTTTCACCAACGCACTCCCGCCAGGCGTCTCAGCTATGCAACTACGTTTTCGTCGCTACGGACTGCCGCCGAGAAAATGACGCTCGGACTCGACGAAGCGCACTGGCGTCAATGACGCTCCTCGTCAACGAAATTCTCCTCTTGTACAAATTTGAGTGTCGCCCTTCACTCCCGTCCCTCTTCTAACCTTACGTCCCTCTCCACGCGTCACTCTGCCTCCCTCTCTCTCTCTCTCTCTCTTTCGCTCTCGCTGCGGAGACGATTTAGACGAATTTACATGGCAATTGACGATTCACGAGTCTCTGGTTGAACGTGGACAATTCCGACCACACTCAACGCAAGACTCTCCTCACATTCTTTTATTTTTAAGCTTCCTCCTCCTCCTCTTTCCACCTCGATTTTTGCTGATTTCTCTTCAGCCACTCTTGAATCTCCGCGTGCAGCCCGATGACAACTGCCCGTATCCACGGACGAGATAGCCAGCCCGGCCCCCCCTCCCCCCAAAAAAAAAATTGTCTATAGCCGCTGTCTTATCGGATGCAGAACGTATCACGTCGTTCCTTCGCACGATGGCGTGATTTGTTGCGATCTCAAGATAGATACACATCCGGTACTTTTCGAGGCCAGTCCTCGAAATTCTCTCGTAATGAATCGCTGATTTTGGAATACTGGCCGGTCCTTGAAACGACCTCTGCATTTTAATACTCTTGCCTTTGGCCAATGCTGATTTCGAAGACATCGAGGCGTACGTGATGACGACTACGGAGTCTAACTTACTCAGCGAACGTCATCAATTCACGGCCGCGCTCGGATCGAATCTTCGCTGATTGCAATTTAAACATCGTTAATTACATTTACTTGCCCTTCCTCAAGAAAACCCTCCTAAGAGAGTCAGAGAAAGAGAGAGTATTAAACGTCTGGTCTTTCTACAAGACTCGAAATATATCCAGAGAACCATTGTTCACTCTGGAAAGCATTCGAAAAAATGTTTTAAATACATATAATTCATAACAAACAAAAAACAAAAAGCGATCAATAAACCTATAATAATTCTCAAAAAAAACCCTAAAAAATATAGCAAAGACAATATGATGTTGCGAGAAACTTGGACAGAGGAAGAGCGCGTGAAGTGGGGGGGGGGGGTCAAATTTGCGGGCTCTCGAAATATCGAAATTCTTTGAATAATTTATATTATCATTATTATGCAAAATGAAGTTGGGCAATTTGTGAAGAAAGGCATATATA
>JAPYZJ010002428.1:0-20707 GCA_030522765.1 Ophioninae sp. B BG-2022a
GCTCCTTTTGGCCGTAATGTCAATATTAGAGCGGGAAAACGCGAAAAACGATTTCAGACGGGTTTTTCCGATTCTGAGAAGCCCAAAAGAGTCCACTCGCTCGGAAATGATGCAGTGATCACGAATTACGCTCCTTTTGGCCGTAATGTCAATATTAGAGCGGGAAAAACGCGAAAAACAATTTCAGAAGGGTTTTTCCACTTCTGCGAAGCGGCACACGCGATTCTGAGAAACAATCTGAAAATTATTAATAACTATGCAAATATCGACATGTATTAAGTTTTCCAATGATTGTTAATTAAGGAATCGTTAAAACAAGTCTTTTATTATTTTATAAATTGACAAACGCGATATCACGTCCTATTTATTTGTAACATAGCCTATTCAATCGCTTGACCTTGGAAGAATCGGTTGGAAGGAGGTCCTTTATGCATAATACCCAAAGTAGAGAAGAAAAATGAAATGGAACGTAAAAAATCAAAGGATTGAAAAATCCGAGTTTGCTACTATTCCAAATCGAAGACTTTGATAATAATATGCGAATTAAGGCTCAAAAATAAGAAAAATGAATACGATTATTCAAAACGTATCGTCGCACCTAACCTAGCAGTTTGCATCTGCACACCTGCTGAGTGCAGCGATGCAGGTACTCCGTTGAAACTCGCCGATGCATACATTGACGGCGCTGAAATAGTGTTGGTCCTACCTACATATTCCGCTAATTAGGTAAATACTACGTAAATTCAGTTTATCCTATATAACAACGGAGGCGAATAACCGTATGCTCTGCTATGCAGAAACTGGAAGATCTCATAATCGTGAATCAGGGAAATTCAAATTAGGTCCAGATGACCTGTTCTCAATTCGAGAACGGAAATACAAATAAAAATACGATGCATCTACGAGTCGAATACATTCAACTTTTTTCGTTGCGAAAAGTGCATCGGATGAAGGGCTGATGTCTGCAAAAGATGAATCATCACTATCTGGTAACCACACAACGATCAAATTATCAGCAAAAGCTACTCCAAATTGGAAGAATCGTGGATTTACTAGACTAGATCACGTCGTACATATTCATTCGTCGTACCTTACAAATAACCATTTTAATAATGAATTACTTGAAACTTTATTGTTTAATCATTTTAATAATTAATTACTTATAACGCCGTTTATTTCCCACCTGCATTAATAATGTAAGTGCAATTCGACGATATTTTTACGTGCCTGACTGAGGTTTTATCAGTGACTGTATATCTGTTCCAAGTATACAACAAAAAAGTTGTAATTTTTAAATTTAATTAATTCTTTTATATAATATATTATTAATATCAATAATAACCCAAGAATCGTCAAAATACTTCAATATTTATATTTTCGAATGAAACAACGTTGAATACAACTGGACCAATGGCACTAATTCTTTTATTCGTCCTAAAAGTAGAGATGAAAGAGACAATATCCAACTGTATCATGGCAGCAAAGTTTTACGAGTTTTGACCAACTGGCGTAGCATCGACGCACTGAGAAGTGATCAAATGTACACCGGACAGTTTCGTCTCTCGTGATCCAGAATTTGTAGGCCCATTATCATTGGACCTCAAGTTATATCCGCTTATTGGCCATCCCAGGAAACATTTGTCACTATTAGGCGCCATCAACATCCATTCATCACTTCGTTCGAAATGGGCAGTCCTTTGCGAATCCACATCACACAATTTCAAACCAACTCGTAGTATCATATGTCCTTTTCGCACTTAACTTCAATCTTCCACTGCCTGCTATGAAAAATAATGGAGTGACTTTCACGAAAAAAAACGATGATTCTTCATTTTCATTGGTTGAATTAACGTCTCAATAGGTCTTCCAGATATTTCGGAGATGATAAATTTCCATTATCATTGATGAATCGGAGATCGCTTAAAAATTGTTGATATCCAGTGCTATGTACGAAAAAATCGTCTAGCCACGATTCTATTCACGAAGATAACCGGATCATATTTTATTCACTCTAAGAGTCGGACCGCAGCGAAACCCAGAAATATATCGATGGTTTGGTTAAAAGGGCATCAAGTCGTCTAAAAATACAAGGAATAAAAGCGACTATATATATATATATATACAGGGTGTCCCACGTAAGAGTGTCATCCGTGAAATGGGGAGTTGGGCGTAAAATTCTGAGTCAATTGATATAAGCATGTATGGTGATTAATAACTGAATTGTTATTAATTTTTAAAGGCAGCCAATCAGGCGCGCCCCTTCAGCGGGCTTAGCCTCCAAATAATTAATATATTTAGACGTTTAGTGTCATATTGCAGGTCCATGTCGATGTATTTTTATACCTTGGAGACAAACCCATCGTTTAATTCGTCTTGAACTCTCCATTTCTAGGGAAAAATGTCGAAAAAATATTCTAGAAAGGTTTTTCGCATTTTCCCAGTCTAATTTTGCACTTTCGGCAAAATTTCGAACATTTCCGTAATCAGCGGAAAAATTCCGATTAAATAGAGCCTTTTCAAAGTTTAAAAACGGGAAACAAAATTTTTCGTCTTCCCTGGCCACTTTTCCAGAATCTTTTTTACGATTTTTTTATGACAATTTTGTATACATACATGTCGAAAGTAAAATAATAAATTGTTTTTATCATCAAACGCAAGTTGTATACTTACTACCTAATATTCTATTATTATTATCGATCTTAGAAAAAGACTGACATAATCAATTTTTTAATATCTGAGTTTTCGTGTCATATGTTTTTGTAAACTTTAATAAATACGGAAATAAAACGTGAATAAAACGAGGAAAAAATGAGCATTTGTTTAGATTCTTTCGTTTTATTTACATTTCATGTAACACACAACTGTCCCAGTCACATCAGAATCTTTGGCTATTTCAGTAACTTCTGAGCCATCGTCGATCTTCTTTAATCCCTCACATGTCATTTCTATATTCGATCTTATATTTTTCACCTCCTCGCAGGGACCGCAGAAGTCGACAAAAGTTTGATCACAAAAATAGTGTTGAAAATGAAGGCAAATGAGAGAAGATGGAAGTGGCAGAAGATAACTGGTGGAAAGATCAGGTTTTACTGTATCGTGGAAAGTCCTCATTGCTGATGACGACTATTGTACTATCATCCCGAACAGAGTGACAAATAACGAATACAAGAGCGATCGTGAAGCGGTACGGCTGCCTCAATTATTTAGAGGATTTTAGGGAGAATATCGAATTGCCTAGGGGAATTTATAGTTAGGCGAGAACGTTAGATAAATCGGTGGGTAGCTCATAATTGATAAGGTCTCAAGTTTGACCGAACGGACGTGTTAAGATAAGTAAAGTGAAATACGAACGCAGTATCGTCGTACAAATTTGCATTTAACGCTCAGCAAGCGAGCTCTCGTTGCCAATCGACCATTTTGGATATAAAAGTAGAACGGATCGTCCTGTATTGAATATTTGATTGAAGATCTCCTCCCGTTTATGTCAAAAGTCACATAAGTCAAAGAAACGACTTTTAATGGGATGTGGATACGTCACTCTTGAAAAGCTGGCACCCTCCAACACCGGCTCACCAATCGGACGATCATTAGAGCCTTCGCCGTCTGTCCGCTCTACATTCGTGATTTATTGACGGTGGCTCGTTCCCGCGACGAAAGGATCGTCAAACGTGAATATCTACAGTACCCGTTGAATTTATCGAAATCTGATCGTGGTAGGAGGCACACGTACTTTTTTACTCTCCCGAAAAAACTTCTATCAAACATGTATTAGCGTTACGTTTTCAGCTAAAAGCACCGTTTCGTCAGAATTTCAGTACTCGGTGTTTCGATAAAATTTCAGAAATAAAACACGAAATTTCACTATGTTGAAAATATTCATTTGTTGAAATAATGCCACGGAATAATTACGAGAAAAAACTATTTAAATAAATACGAATTAGTGTAGAAATGATGATTGTTATATCATTATGAAAATATTAATTTTTTAAAATAATTGTATAGTTATTTTTGTTGTCATATTGTAAGCCATGAATTTATATTTATTTCTTGCAATACTTTAACTATAACTACAATTTAATTGTTACAATAATAATAATAGTAAATAAATATTTTATCATTTTATATAAATTTTCACTGTTAAATGGCCGAGATAAAACGGCCGCAGCTTATTACATGAAATTTGGAAAATACATTTCTTTCGTGGTGTAAGCCCTAATGAGAAAGAATAGAAGATGTACGATTGTATGAAAGTATGTTATTCTTCAAGTTGAATTCACGAAAATTCATATTCACCATCTCGATCGAGAATTAAAAATGGATTATTTCAGCGTTTATGGAAAATCAACCCAGGAGGTGGTAAAATCGGGAATTTAATTTCATGAGGACAATTACTCACAACCGTTTTTTTCGCCTTAAATTCTTATTGTAAATTCCCGATGAGATGACGTAGGAACGTTTGATCAATTGTCACGGTTGGATTGAACAAAAAAAATGATAAAAGTTGAGAATAGTTGATTTTCGTTGCAGTCCAAACACGTTGAAATTACCAAGTGGTAATGTGTAACGTTATCACTCGCCACCAGATCCGGATTGCATCTAGCCAAAAGTTTAGCTAATGAGACAAGTCAATTAATTAACTCGCAGCACTTAGCAAACTTATAAGACATCTAGTGATATGAGAAGGAGAGTAGGAAGGAGCGAAATAAATTAGAAGCGGTCGATGGTGTTGGCTGAGCTGAAACTCGAACGAACTAACGACGATTGGTGTATCAGGGAAGAGCGAAAAGGATGAATGAAATAGAGAGCGTATCTCTGGGGTCGTCGCAAATCAATTTGACCGATCACGTCGATGCGAATGGTGACAGTTCTGAAAAATGGCCAGTCAAGACGGAATTTCTATGGTGACATATTCTCTTCCGTTTGGATATGTTCTCTGGCCATGATCCCGGGATAAATAACTACCCCCTGGGGTACTTCTTGTTTGGTCAAAAAAATTGTTTTTTTTTCAATACTTTCGCACTTCGTTATTTTTTTCGATTCTAATATCTAAATACCGGTCAGTTATTTTTTTTCATATTTTTAACCTTCGGATTCACTATCAGCAAATTAAATTGAAAAAAATATTTTTTTGGAATCAACACTCGAAACTCGAAAGCACTACATTTTAGACAGTATTGGATAAAGACGTTATGCAATTGCAAAATTAATTAGCAATGGCAGTACTCGTTAGCCTATGTACGTTTACAATCAATGGGGAGGGTTCTAAAGGAAGAAAAACGACCATAATGCAGTACAAGATCCAGGATGAATTTCTGCATGGCGATACCAGACCATACGTTGTAAAAGCACTCTAAATTACGTTGAAAGCACTTGATTCGAAAATGTAACCACATCCGCCATATTCAAGAAAACTTGGCTCCATTAAATCGTAGCTTGGTTCGATCGATTACATGCACTCTCGCTCTGCATCATTTTACCAGTTTTCAAGAAACAAAATATGCCTCGACGAACGAATTGCCACCAACAACTGAATCGTTTTTTCCCCCATGAAATTCAAAAAGTACAAAAAAATTGTAAAAAAATGAGAACAAATGATGGCGATTGTATAAGATAAAATGAATCTTTAATCTTGTTCCCAAAGTAATCGATTTTTTTCGTTAATAAAAAAAAAACGTTTCATTTTAACACACTTGCCATCCGTGATGGAGCTAAAGGCAGAGAGCAGGTAGTTCTCGGCGTCGAAACTCAGTTTTCAGGAAATGTCGATATTCTCACCGGAAATACATCACCCGAAAGTGTACTTCCGTAGCAAACAGTAAAAAAACGATTTCGTGGGTTTCCAGTATAACTCGTCCAACGACCAGAAAAATCGAACGTGAAAAGCCTGATCAGTACCAGACGGAAAGTTGATAACGCCCAATGACATTTCTGTCCAGGATATTTCGTTCCCAACTGGATACGGATTGTAACCTATTAAGTATTGGCTTTGTCGAAAAGTCGTTTTTTAACAATGGTATTAGGATGTAACTAGGATGATATTAATGTGATAAAATATTTAATGTTTTTTTCAATTATCAAATCCAAGTTTTTACACTCACTATTCAATATCAATTATTGCGATTATTAAAAAAGCGAACAACGTTTCGTTTTATGTTATATACAGCTCACCTATTCACATTCTAATCGTTTACTATTATTTACTGTTTAATATTTGCAGTGACCATCGTTCCTCACATATGTAGGCAACTTCCCCTGTTGACCAAATTCCCAATAGAAACCCCACTAAAAATCATCACTGACGAATAAGCATACAGGCTTCGACAATAAATAAAAACAGTTCAACAGACCACCGATTCTCCCAGCAGTAGCTAAATTCTTCTATGAACCAAACGTCCCAATACCCACAAGTTTGCGCATGCTACCACCATTTGGCACCTTCACCTGACGTCCTCCGATCTTTCAGCAGCGCTTTTCCCGGATAGGAAAATCTTAGTCCCGTTGTCTTTTCCAGCGAAGAGACGATCGTTCGTGACCCGTAGGATTCTACCCCGAAAGAGCAAGAAACAAACAAAGAAGCTCCCATTAATTTCCCCCTCTTTGTCATTTTCTTATTAGAATCTCCGAGTGAAATAACGAAACGATTCAGGAGGACCATACCCGGAGTTGAAAAAAGAAAAGATCGCGGATGGAAGGTTGGAAGACGGCTGGGTGTGTAGCGGACCGAGAATGAGGGAGGCAAGTGAGGTTACCCGAGTTGCACAGCTGCCCGGAAAAATATGAGTCTATTTTTCGTCCGTTGCCGAGTTATTTGCGTACTACGTAAAAGTCCGTTGGCCTGAGGGGGTCTTCGGGGTTTGGACCACCAACCTTGGCTGGATGGGGAATATCGCGCAGCGTATAAATTGCACGGAAGCTGGTACCACAGCGCGGGGTCCAACCCACCCTGTTCGTTAGTCCAGTTTTACTTCGTTGCCCTTAACCCCCTCCCCCCTCTACCCTCCCCTCCGAACCTCCAGCAAACCTCACCACCCCCGAAGCTTTTATACACTGGTTTCCCTCAGAAAGCTACCGCTCCTTCTATCCTCCTCTCCCATATTGCTCTTTCCCTTTCTATCATTGCTCTCCGCGTCCTCTCGGTTACGGAATGACTTCGTTACGTTTCTTGCAAACTGGGCGATTCTCGACACTCGTTACGCCCGCGCTACGTGTATGAAATTCGCTATAACTTCCCCTGTACTATAGTATACCTATGGACACGACGTTCCCTACCTTTTCTGATATACCTGTGAATTTCACTTTAAAAAAAACGCACCAACCCAAACGTACTAGCTTCGGTTCAGTTTTTCCACTAGTATGGCACCGGCACGGATACAAAGTTTTTTTTCTTTTTTCATCTCAGATTCTTCGACGAGTACGATATTCCAGATGTAAATGGGGCAGCAGGGGAGAAGGACACGGGATACTTGAGTTTGAAGTATAAGAAAGAGAGGAGAATTGATAAGATGTTCGAATGGAAGGATTTTTGGATCTATCCAGCATCGGTGAGATGATTATAATTGTTGTATTTTGTATTTTCGATATAAATATAATTAGGTAATGTCATGTATAAAAATATTTGTATATTTTGAGTTATATCGTGGTTTACCAAAATTAGAAAAATCGCTGTTTTCAATAGGGTTGTTGATAACCGGATGTTGATGAGCACGATACACATGAGATTTGATGAAACACTGCAATTTATACTGGAGGTTTTCAAAAAGAAGGTTTCAGAAAAATTAGCTCACACAGGAGCACCCTCATAGGCATAAAAACAAATTTGAACTAGCCCATCTCAGCTTTCTCTTCCATAGCCGTGAACAATCAACTTTACCGTTTGACAATCCAGGGATAGAAGAAAAAAGTAACTGAAAGCTGCAAGCGCCTTTACGTAATACAGTTACACAGGTAGGCGTTTCGTTTCTACCGAGCATATAAAAGTGACACACGCGACATAAAATATCACCGCGGCGAATGGCATAAGCAAGCGCGAAAGCTCTCCCAGCTTTATGGCGCGAGAGATTGCTCCTCCGCTTTCACGTACGCGGCTTTCGCATGCTCGTGTATTCACCGCGGTTCTCTTCTTCACGTTCCGCTTGTCTCCGTGTGAGGTTGAAAAATAGTTTGCGTTATGGGAAACGTCATTTCCGTATAAACCACTGCCTGTCTTGCAGCATCCTCGCAATAAACAATATGCCTCACTCGCTCGAGAGCTTTTTTCACGCGTCTCCACTTGCGGTCGCCGAGCACGGGAAAGAAACAAGGTCTCCCTCCCTTTCCCGCCCCTTCAAACTAGCGACTCGCTAAACCTGGGAAACCTTGCTTGACGATAGTGAAATAAAAACTAACTGGTGCGATCTATCCTCACTCCCAAATCCCCATCCGTTAGGTACGTGGTCTTTTTTCCACTCGAGCTTAAACGCACTCGGCCACACCGACTACGTTAGATCGCAAAAACACTGGTGGAAGTTTGTTCTGCTTTCGGTTTTCTTGGTTTTGTGTTTCTTTCCGTTTTGGCTCCGTTATCCATGGGTTTTCTGGAATTTAGGCTTGTTCACGTTTGTCTGAGATTTCGATTTGTTTGGGTTTTCGAGAATTTGAGTTTGTTTGGGTTTGGCTTTGTTTCAGCTTTTCTAGAATTTGAGTTTGTTTGGTTTTGGCTTTGTTTCAGCTTTTCTAGAATCTGAGTTTGTTTGGTTTTGGCTTTGTTTCAGCTTTTCTAGAATTTGAGTTTTTTTGGCTTCGAGTTTGTTTGGGCTTTTCTAGATTTTGAGTTTCTTTGGTTTTTACTTTGTCTGGATTTTACTAGAATTTGAGTTTGTTTGGTTTTGGCTTTGTTTCACCTTTTCTAGAATTTGAATTTCTTTGGTTTTTACTTTGTCTGGATTTTACTAGAATTTGAGTTTGTTTGGTTTTGGCTTTGTTTAGATTTTCTCGAATTGGGGTTTCTTGAGTCATGGATTTTTAGGGTCTTCTTATATCCAGGTTTATTTAGTTTTAACTTTATTTGGGTTTTTTCGAGTTTATTTGGGTTTGTTACGTTCTTTTTGGCCTTGTATTTGATTGGATTTTCTGGGTTTTCAGTATAAAAATAAAAACTTAAAAATTCGATATATTTTAAACAGACAATTTTTTAAATTCTTTGCATACCTCGTATGGTAATGAAATGCAAAAGCAAATAATAAAATTCAACCATTCTTCGAAATTCAATTACACCCGCCAAAAAACGATATCTTGTCTTGATGGAATGCCAATCTTTTGGTCGGTTTGGGTCTACATGCATCGCATGATCAGACCGAACGTTCACGTGTACAGCATCCGTACGATCCTCGCCTTGCGACTTTATCGTGACTCATATCAAATGGCCGGATGTAATTAAGTTAATGGTGAGAGGAGAGATGGAGAGAGAAAGGGAGTCTCGAGCGAGTTCGCGAGGAATGCCGCATCGCTCGTGGAATCAGAACCACCTATTAGTTTCAGTGTCATAGTACGCACAAACGTCCTTCTCACCCCGTGTTCTCGTATCGCGCTATTCGAGATCTACGTATGAAAAACCTACAACCAAAAAGATAATATAATCATTATTTCAATGTTTGCTTTCTGTTGATACGAACGGTTATCCCAAAGGATTCACATGATAAAAACTTATTTCAATTCTTATAACAAATTTTACAAGGTCACAGCAAAGATTCAGTCCTAAGTAAAGCTTTTATTGAGAATTCTAGTGATTTTGGTAACATCTATCCAACAAAACCCTAATCATAATCCATATTGAAAAACGATCGAATTGCCGATGGGAAAATGAAAGGTGACTGATAAACTTATCAATCCCCCTTAAACACGAAAGAAACGGCAAAATAAAAGATCCCTGTACCCCCCAATTGCTTCGTCTAAAATTAGCACATAGAATCGTATTTTGTTAATTGTTAACTGTTCATTGGGGCCAATAATAATTTAAAAAATGTGTAATTAGCAAAAAACGATGATATCCCGTTTCTCCTTAGAATAATCCATTCTTTGTCGAAATCTATTACATCTATAAAATCCTTTTGAAAATTATTTGTCGACGACTCCATTCATTTTTCAAAGTATCGTGTTTTCATACTGAATGTTCTAGCTCTGCTGCATTAAATTCACATGTTCATATCGATCCTTGAATAAATGATTTCTATCGTTACCATTTGAGAGAGAAAATTTTCGTGAATATAATAGAAGTCTCGTCGATCAGCTGGTAAATATAACACGAGGGTGGAAAAGCACAGTGTGTTGGCACTATGCTATAAATATTGGCGATAATTATGTGCTACGAATGTCCCAAGCTGGATTATAATACTCATTAGGAATCCAAGTAATCTGAGCAAAACGAATATCATTCACTTTTGTCACACAATTCCAAAATTATTTTTGATCATTGATCCACTTAGAATTTACAGAGTACGTTGAACCTTATAAGAATTCTCGATCTTTATTATGGGTCGAAACGTGTGGCACGATCACTTTATGGAACTGGGAGGTGTATCAAAAAGTACTAGGTAAATTCTGTCATCAATAGAAATGCTTGTTAGACCGTCAATTAAAGTACGATCAATTACATTAAAAAATGATTCGACCCACATTCAATTTCGAACACCCAGTTTTCGTAGCCAAGGTATATCGAAGAGTGAAGTTTATTTGGGCTTGGATTTCGGAACATAATAGACTATTGGAATAACCTACAAAAAACGTTTTGATAGACATTTAGAAAATCGACGTAACCTCACAAATAGCTCGAAACCCATTTTCTCATGAGTGATTAATTTCTCATGAGTGAAAAATCAATCATGAGTCTCTGTAGAATTCATAAGCGCAGACGATGATGCTTCAATGTTAGGGTAAAAATGTGTCATCCATGAGAAATCACGGTTTAAAAATTTCGACTATCTCTCTCGTACTCATATGTCACGTGGTACATCATACGTCTGACAGTTTTGCCAGAAAAGTAAAATATGAAACTTGCAATTTATCGTTAACTACATTTTTACCGTCAATAACTTTGCAACAAGCAGATTTATCGAAAAACCAATAAAAAAAACCTTTTTTGTAAACCGTTTAATTTTCTAAAAAAATATCTCTTAGAGGCTGTTGCTCGTTTACCCATTGATAAGATACAACGTTGATAAACTTGATGAATATATAAAACTGATGAAGTTAGTAAACTTATAAATCGTTGATGAAGTTGATGAAATTATAAAACGTCGATACTTTTTTTCCACTTTATGAGCACGGGAAATGAAAAATCGTGATTGAAGGGACATAGTAGACTATTGGAATAACCTACAAAACTATAATACATTACCAGACATCTTATTTAACATTCTGCAACTATTGAAAATAAAAATATTTTATTAAAATGAATTTGAGTCGATCACTCAACGACCCTAATACGAAGATACTAGAATGTTTCAAATGTGGATGCATTTTTTTTTAACTACACCATATAGCCTCTCAATTTTGTTGGAACTGCCGAGAAAATGTTGTTGTCCATACAAGAGATACCCTAGAATTTGTATAGTGGAGTTGAACATTTCCATCGCATTTATCCAACCATCCAAGATAATTCCGATGCTAATAAATGTACTTCAATTTTGTAATCGCACGAGGTAACGAGATATTTAAATCGACGTCGTTAGTGCTGGAGTTCGCAAACTAGAATTATCCTAATTGCTTTATGATCACTCTATAAGGAATACGAAACTTCCTCAATGGGAATTAAAAGGGAAGGGGAGAGGGATTAAAAACTAAAGCAGAGTGAAAGAGATTTCCGCATGGATTCTCAAATTAGCATGTAGGTTTCGCAATATTTTTGATTATCTTTACGAAAGATCCAATTCAATAAAGATTAGGTAACCTATTTAATTGACGGTCTGGAATATACGAGCGAGCCCCAAGGATGTTCGAGTGCGATAAATTGGCGAGCAGACTGAAAGCCTCGAAAGCATGGAGTAACTCGAGCGATGATGGGGTGACGGAGCTTTGCTGATGATAAAACGGAATCGAATGAAAAAAAGATTGTTCATCGACAAAAGGGCGCGCAAAATGTGCTCATACCCCATGACGCATTGCTGATCTCGAAAGACCCCATAAATCGCCAGTGTGTAACGATCTCATAGAATTGCGAGAAGAATAAGTGCCATTTTACGATATCTCAGGATTGCAAGAACGGATTCGAATAAATCCGGATGGGTCCTGGAGATAAAACTAGTACGACATCGACAAAGCGTCATCGATTTTTATATTGGTGAAACACAAATGAGAACGACTTTCACGGAGCTGCGTAAACTTAGGTACCATGGCAAAAGTACACTGACCTCAAAATCGCATTATTTTTATCATTGAGTAATCGTTAAATGAATCGATTTATTAACTGGTTTTATTATTGTCTTGTAAGGAAATGAGTTCATTATTGAGTAATATATGTCGTATTAGTAATAGGTTATTATTATTATTGAAACGAAAGCAATGAATAATAAAATAATTATAAATTAACCATCAATTATTAAATAATTATTTTATCAATCAGTTATTGAATACAATTGAGCTAAACTATTTTTTTATTTTTGAAGTTTGTTTTATGTAATTTTAAGCTTGTGCAGATCCCTCGACGAAAATGTACTTAAAATCGTTTGAACTTAAGCGTTGCGAACCCAGAGTGAGTATTGACCTGTAATGCCAATTAAATAACCCCGTGATCCCATTGTCATGAAAAGATGTACATCTATGAGAAATAAATCGAGTTGAAAATCGTTAGGAACGTTGAAACTCAGAAAGGCGTAATAAAATAAATACTAGCTCCGATATAAAAATATTTTACGAGGCGCCACTGCCAAGATTCTAACCAATTAATTTGATGAATGCAATCCAGTCATAATTCCGACAGCGATACGAAAACCCGTAGGGACATATTCCCAACATTCATTCTCCTTCCTGGTGGAAGAACGATTCCGAGATGCGAAACTCCAACGACCTGAGAGTTGTAAAAGTTGGCTGAGAAAATATGACGGATATCGTGCTTAAAGATATAGGATAGGCTCTATGAAGGAGGAATATAAAACCGGAAGGACTCGAACAAATAGAAAGCACACAACGATTTTCAGCAGATCTGTCTGTGTGGCAAAAAAAAAAAAGATCTCAAACGACGAGAAGACTGCACTGGTTCTATTGCTCTTTAAAAAACGGTTGTAAAACAGACCAACTACCGATAGCCTGCTTTACTAACCACTTAAACTACCTTTCTTAGGTCATCGTTAACCACATTAGCAATGACCACGAATTCTACCTTCGCGAAAAAAATTTGAATGCCTCTAGATGACTGGATCAACGTGGTATTTTCCAAAAACTGCATTATCCAATTCCACGTGTTACGTGTTTTTTTTTAATCCTTCGTATTTGCACATTTCCTTTCTCTTTGTGTAATCCAATAGTTCCATAAGAACCGCTATCCCAGTAACTTTTGCTCCATCATCGATCTTTTTCAAAACGTCCAACTTCGTTCAGTCATATATTTATAATTAATCAAATATTAATCAACGCTTGAAACACTAATCAAACTCCACACTTTTCTAATTAGCTGATAATTATATGCGAAAATGACTCAATCCCTGATTTATCTTGCGAATTCCAAAACGTTGTTACAACGTAACGACAAAAAATCTCCGACAGCCGACGAAAAATCCTGCAACCTTTTTACGGTGAAAATCGATAATATTGCGTTGGGCCTCTTCTATGACTATTCATCATTGAACGAACCCAACTGAAGGAAATACAGGTTTCACTTTATTTGGAAGAGAGAAAAACGCTTTTCTAGACACGATGGCTCGATTGGTGACTCGGTGAGATAAATGTTTAACCAAAGTGTATTCGCGTATGATACCTCTTATGTGTAAAAACAAACGGGATCGGGAATAATACATTGGAAAAGGGACAGGATGCAAAGTCGAGTGGAACGGTCTTTGGATCGTACCCCGCTAACGAGTATCTCTGCGATTGAATGTATGTGCGTTCATGCGTGTATCCAGCAGCCGGCTAACAGAGCTGGCAAAGCCTGTCATCCGGTTTGCGGGATTCTACGCACTGACTAGGGCGGAAGCTGGGTGGCCGCGGTTGTGCACTCTCCGCATGATCGCGGTCTCCCTTGGCTTCTCCTGTACACACTCCTCGTACAATCCCTCCCTTCGATCTCCTGTGTATACATTGATAGTATTCCTCGTTGTATCTCCTCCTCTTAAAAAGGTAGCAGGTGCGGAACAACGACTGCTCGTACTGTCATTCCAACGAATCCACTAAGGGCGAAGCTCCCAAATCCTCCAAACAATACCAATTTACGTGCGTTCAAAAATTTTACGGTTGACGTTGGTGCCTCGGGAGAGCCAAGGAAATCCAATCGGTAGCGGAGATCCAACCAATGGAAACGCGGACATAGCCACCGAGAAACCTACGAGAAAAGTACGAATGCGAATGAAAGCTTGGTTAATCCTGTAATGAGACAAAGTCGAGTTTTTCACATTGAGTTATTCGAACGAATTTTGAACATCCAAATATTTGGGAAATCCACAAAAAGCAAATACTGGTCCCAGAGTATTCTGCTGGAAGCCAATATAAACTCACTGTGATATTCTAAAGGTCATCCATGTGGAAAACCAAATAAATTTGGGACAGATGGGGAGGGTAGGATTATTTAACGAATTTAACAAAATTTCACCTGTTTTCTTTTATTCATTAGAAAATTTCCTGATCTCTACTTAGATGTCCCGATCATTTATTTTCATCCCATCATTCATTTATGTAAATTTTTCTGAAATCTGGAACTTCATAAAAATAAAAAAACGTTCATAGAAAACAATACGAGAGGGCGAATTGAGCAGATCACTACAACAGAGACAACGATGAGTTTTTCACTTTCATTATTACGTCGATATTAGGTACTAGATGCAGTTACAGTCTGAGTTACATTTTCGAGAAAAATATCGTTTGGGTTTGATTGGAAAATGTTTAATCGAAAAACCTCGCCCATCTATAAATTGGAAACGATCGATCTATCGTACATCCAAGTCGATTTTAATACGAGGTCACGTGGCCAATGATAACAGCAGCTATATTTACGAATTTGAATTAATAAAAATTGTTTGCTCGCGAAGTGTCCGCAACTGGAACGCGATGAGGAGCTCGGGTGCTATTTTCGAGACACTTGACTATGAGGTAATGACGCCTTGACTCTTAGATACAAAAGGAAAGGGTTCTTTTTGCCTGGACAAAGCATGGAGAACCAAGGACTCGAGTCTTGAATGCCTACTGTTTCAGAAGGTTGGCCGAACAATAACGATAGTCTTCATGTTCAACTGCGTGTAGGTACTCCCTCCCTTCCATCCCTTCTTTCGCCCTAGCCATCTACATTCGTCTTACCACTTCTATATCTATTTACATTTATGAGTAACCACTCACGAGTGTCTGCTTTCAACTGATTCAATACTACCCTTTCGAATGGTCCCATCGCACGTAATTTCACGATCTAAAAGCAATTTAGATAAAATCGTGATATTGGGAAAAAAAATTCAGCTCCACAGAAAGATTGACACGTTGGAGTGATCAGTACGACCAGCATTGACGTGAAAAAATCGACATAACCTCATATATTTTCGAACTCAATTTTCTCTTAAATGATTAACCCGACGAGAGTGTAGTGAAAACATGTAACAAGGAGTATGACAGGGTTTGACATACTCTTTTTCGAAATTAGCTGTAAAACTAGATTCTTAAGAAAAAAAACATTATTTTCATTATTTTTTATATTTTACATTACTGGAAACAAGTTACAATGGATATTCAACGACATCCAACGACAATACGGTAGGTATCATATACCCCGCCACACTCTCGCCTAGTTATGAGACCATTTTGAAAATTCGAAAATTCAACAGAACATTTACGAAAGACCATATTTTCGAATTATGCAAAAAAAAATCAGTTTTCAACAAATTTTGCACTTTAAAGGACCCCTAAGTATTTTTGGGGCAAATCAAGTATCAGGCCCTGCAGGAATCACGGTCGCAGCGATAGATAATTTTATTTGACTTCAGAAGTTATTCCGTCTTGAGGAATCTTGATTCAAACAATTCAGCTATCTTTCTCCCACTCGTATATCGATTAATAACTGCTTGTACGAAATCCATCAGTCTTTGGACACTAGTATAGCTATTCACTAACCAAACCGTTACTGACTGAATAAATGTACAGTCACTGATAGGCCGTCAATGAATAGCCACGAGTGACAATGAATCCCTTTTGGGATACGAGAACCATTGAAACAACGTATCCGGAAAGATATTCATTATCACTGATAAAAAATCCATTTTATTCGATGCCGAGCCAAGTTCAACGATACTAATTTTAATTGGAAGTAAGGGCAGGAGGTTTGCACATTTAATGTTGCTCTAAGTGTATCCCAGTCGTATTTTGATAAAACCAGCTGGTATTTGACGTCTTTCGAGATCTGAATGCTTACCGGGACGTTCCAAAAACGTGTTTTGGAATGTGGCAGCTCGAGGCGGGGAGAACGATGGAGACCGAAAAGAACATGATATACATATAGAAATATCCCAAGGAGGTCCCGAACTCGCCTCGCTTAATTATCGTACCCTATACGCCAGGCGTTCATGCCGCGTAAATCATTTGATGGAGCCGGCGGCTTACTCTTTCTCTTCATCCCTGCAATGTTCCATCTCATTCGTTTTGCTCGTCGCTATATTCGCGACCTTTCTTCCCCCCTCCTCTTCCTCCCTCCCGATTATTCTTATAATAATTATTATTATTTTTATTATTGTTATACCATAATTATAGTATTATCTACACGATACCTATTAATTATTGTTTTGAAAAAATGGTATGTCATAATTACATTTATTATTATTCATATTATATTAATCCACATTTATTTATCATAGTCGAGAAACGAAATAAAATATACAAATATACTTACGTTCCGACGTAGCCTTCGTCTAACCCTATGCATTTCTTCCACCTGCTTTCCAAATCCCCTACACCCGGTTGCCAAAAAAGATACTCTTAAATCTTCAAAATACTGATTTATTGCGGATTCGCTTCGTTCGATGCAAATTTCTAACCACCGAGGTGTCTTTCTACATTCGGAAACAGATGGAAGTCCGAAGATGCCATATCAGGAGAATAGGTCGGGTGAGGTGGTAGCTTGGAATCACAATCACGAATTTTAGCCATGAATTTTAAATCCCGTCATTTTCTAAAAACTTTGTTTCACTTAACGCGCCTCTAATTTAAAAAACGAAAATGCTAAATAACATTTTACACTGTAACGAAGAAAGAATTTATAATTCTAATGAGGGTACCTCACGAAAATAATAATAATAATAATAATAATAATAATAATAATAATCAATATACATTCATCTTTAGTAAATAATAAATAATCATAATAAAATGATCAATATTTGTATATGAAGCCAGGAACTTTTCAATTCACCCACGTATTACTCCACTTTTTAATTTTCCAATTTTTTCTTCCACACTATTAACGTTTTCTGCATGTGTGCTTTATTGCCTAAAGGCCACACCAAAGCATATAATAAACCTTTAATCAATCAATCTCGACCTTCTCACTCTCGTTTCTTCTGTCCGGGGACCCAGACTTCTGCCAGAAATCCTGTTTTATAAAGTATCCTGTTTTATAAAAAAAAATCCATAATGCTATCATTGAAAACGTACTATAGCAGACAAATAATTGAAAGACGTCGAAATTATTCTTACCACACGTTTACATTCGCGTAATCACACAATTGACGTTAAAACAGGCAACAACAAAGCGAAGAAAATGAGAAGCAGATATGCAGTCAGGCATTTTTCTTCTCGTTGCTGGCTTCACAGTATCGTATTATTAGATATGTAACATTTGTTGTATCGGGCCTGATCGATCGTGGGCAGCAAAAGCAGACAAAAAAATCGTGATTGCGTGGTCTGGAGTCATTATCAAGGTATTCGGCAAATTGATAACAATTTATGTGCAAATCCATCGGTTCATGAGTAAAACCTTGAATCATTTTTAATGAGACACTTCTGATCTCAATTGAACTGAAAAATCCCCCATTTGTTACGAAACGATAATAATAGTTATTGGGTTATTCTAGGAAAGCTAATCAAGAGTGATAAGACTGTTCAAAAACGTCTAGTTCAACATCCAAAACCTCGTTGAATGATAAAATGTCATTTCAAATGTTAGTACAATTGGAATAATAGTCGGATACGTAAAATGTTCGCACGACATTTTTTGTAATTGTAATAGCAATCGTAGACTGCAATAATTTTTTTTTTTATATTAAGACTATTTATTAAAGCATAGTGAACGCAAATATTATAAGCGAAAATAATTCTTTGTATTTCGAAACGCGACAATATTTCGAAAAGTAAGCAAAATCTAAAACAACGATTGTTTCACTCGAGTCAAATCAGAGATTTCAATTCCACCAGAAAAAGGGGAATTTCCGACAGGCGTTCCCTCCGCCATTTATCGTTTTTCACCAATTGTCTTTGTTTCAATAAAAATGAACTTAAATCCACTTTTGTAAATGTTGTCTCTAATCGAGCCAAAAAAAAACTATAAATCAAATAAAAAAAAAAAGTAACAAGTTAAATTTAATTTCCTAAAAATATGTTATTTGTTTAACAGACGAAGCGGGATCCAGCCGTAACCTCTACTAAAATGTTTCAACATATACCTTCACGATTTGGTGCTCTTGAAGAACGTTCAGCCCCAGTGGTAATAAATCGATTTTTGACTGTACTACATCTCTCGAGTGCAGTGACACACCGCGGCGATGCATTTAGATAGTGTGCGCCACGAATGCACCAGAAATGACTAATACCAGGTCCGGACAGCGAGTACAGTGTAAAGTGCGGGATAAAAAAAAAGAAAAAAAATCTTCGAAAATCGGGACGGGTATGCGGAGACGAAAAGAGAAAAAGACGTGAAAAAAAAAAAGAACGTGTGAATCTCCGAGCTCGGTTCTCCCACTCTTCTCCTTCTCCTCTATCTCTGAATAAACGCCGAAACCTCTCACCCTCTCGCCCCTACTTTGTGAGCTAATTATGAAATATCGCCTTGCCAACGGTTCGCTGGACCACCTCGGGTAAACGGTAGGTATTTCTTTTCCTCTTTCGATGCCCAGTCGTGTTCCCGGCTCGCAAGCATCTCACGTGGCTTACCCGTCGACGCATAACATATCACGAAGCGACCCTCAAAGAGCCCGGAGAACTCGCGACGCTCCTGACCTCTTCGAGCTCGACCTCGGAGAGTTACCAGCAAATCTCGACCGTTCCACGCACGGATTATCGCCCGATTGTAACGACGAGAAACTCCGCGCGATCGGTCAACTCGCATCGATCACCGTGAACTCGAGTGATGCACTTTTTCAAATATTCTTTTTTATTTGTTTTTTTATTTATTTTGATTTATTCTTTTTTTTTTGGATATGAGGGCCAACGGCACTTCTCGTTTTGCTCGGAGGACGGAACACGAGCCCAAAGTTAACCTCGCGTGCGTTACGCTCTGAAGAAAAGAAATGAATTTTCGAGCTCGGAGACGTTGAACAATTTTAGCTATCGGCGAAGAAGGAAATTGGGAATTTTAAAAAATTTTTAGTTTTTTATACTTGAGGATGGAAATTATAGAAAATTCAGGGTGTAGAGAGATATTTGAATCTTTTGGGGTTTTCGATGAATTTTATAGGGGAAACAAAACGAGGATGAAAACATATAAATTTTTTTGTTATTCAGTTTTTTAGGGGTTTTCGTTTATAATTTCTTGTTTATATAAAATTCGGGCTCGTTTGCACTGAAATGAGATCATATAACGATCTCTACACATATGCTACACGAAAGGCAATAAGTTCAGAGTAATTGTAAATATAAAATTACTTTTTTTATGTCCCGGGATTTTAAATGAAATTGTATTTAATTAAATTTAATTAAATTGTTCGGCAACACAATATTGTGCTTACGGAGCGTCCCGATTGTGCGCGATGCGCCCCCGCTGAAAGATCTCAGAAAAAATCCATGCCAGGTAATCAGAGCTGAGAGCTTTTCCTGAAAAATTTTACCTGCTTTTGATATTGCTTGATTAATTAGATCCATCATATTTTTCGCCTGTACATCCGTACCTTTTTGAAAAACTAATAATATAACGAAGTTATTTCAATAATTTTTCGCAGCTTTCCGCATTTTTTTGTTTAGGGAATTACTGCTTCTATAAACAATCTTTTTTCTTCAACATGACTTGTAATTTTCCATATACAAATTCGTACCTCAAATATGTATTTGGTTGATAAAATATCAGAAAATACTTGAAAACTTGTCGAAAAAATGTCGAAAAAATATTCTAGAAAGGATTTCGCATTTTCCCAGTCTAATTTTGCACTTTCGGCAAAAACTCGGGCATATTCGTAATCAGCGAAAAATTTCCGATTAAATTGACCTTTTCAAAAGTCTAAAAACGGAAAAAAAAATGTTTCGCCTTCCCTGGCCACTTTTCCAGAATCTCAGAAATCACGATATTTCAAAAGGTCGTAGAGTAGGCTTCTTCTATGCGATGGAGATTTATTTGGTGTGTTTG
>JAPYZJ010002429.1:0-24954 GCA_030522765.1 Ophioninae sp. B BG-2022a
ATACCCTTTTCCACTTTTCGGAATACCAAGTAGTTTTTAAGGCGGGTCGTCGAACGTATACGATTTAACGGTCGCGAGTGACGTTCCAAAGTATACACCATTGGTGGTGGTTGGGTCTTTCAGGCTCGGTTGATGCACATCGACCACCGCCTCACCAAGAGAGGCGCGTTCTGCCGAGTGATAAATTATCTTCAACGGCACTACCGACTCGTGTCGCGCGCGCCCGGTCCTCCTCGACCTAATGGACCGAGATAACGCTGGGTGACAGCGGCAAAGACGGAGACACGGGGACCCGGGCCCGAGATCGAGATCGTGAAAGAGAGGGAGAGGCCAGGAGCCGGAGAACCCGGCGAGATGAGCATGTAAGAGGTACAGAATATTTTAATGAGCGCGGAGTGAAAGAGAGAGACAGAGAGAGAATGAGAGTCAGAGAGAGAGAGAGAGAGGTGTAGGAGGGGGGGGGGGGGGGGAGGACGATCCTATAAGACACATAATATACGCATGGATCGTGTCAATGTAGACGTCAAAGAAAAAATAAAAAATTCAAAGTGGGGAAACCCCGCTGCGAACCTCCCAACCACAAATTATTCACTTCAATCGGATTACGGTGAAGACGTTATTTGAGTCATACGTAAGTTCCACGAAGGACCGTAACGACGACTGCAATACCGGCAACGAGAACGATATTAATAATACGTTATTAGACAAGTAACAAATGGGTTTAATACGAATGATAAGGATCGTAAAATATGAAAATGTATTATTTAAAATAATAGTAATAATGATAATAATGATAATACATATTTGAAAAGTGTAACAATAAAATATATAAATATGTGTATATATGGATATATTAAATGTCTATTTATTATTTAATATTTACATTTTCAATAAAATAAATGTAAATAATAATCACGAAAATTCATGGCAATTTCGAAGACTGTACAAGCTTGAAATTTTTTTATATCTTTTTGTTATTGCCTAATTTCATGATTTGGTAATTTCAACCTGGCAAACTTGACACTCATGTATATACATATTTTGAAAACCGACTCGTTTTTTTCCAACTTTTTATGGACGTGTTGAGAAAGCAAGTACGCTTGTTCCCAACCATTCTAACGGGACAAAACCATCCCCGCATTTTCGTCGATAAAACGCACGATTTACGTTATTCCGAGGCTTAAGAATCTCAGCCTACGCCCCTATCTCGCGAACGACAACGATTCGTTAAACGCACGAGGTGTGTGTGTGAAAGAGAGAGACAGGGAGAGAGGAAGAGAGAATCTGACCAGAAGTGGGCGGAAATGTGATCTGAAATAAATGCATATGCACGTATGAACATTTTTTTTTGTCGTGGTAATGTAATATGCCAAATCAACATACGCCCATTTTTATCTATATATATATAGGATGAAAATGACCATATATATACTTAAACACACGTACATATCAATATATACATTCATATATAATAATAATAATTATTATAATAATAATACCAAAATGCCTCTGTATTAGATTCGGGTGGATTCAAGAGTCACACGCTCCCTTTCAAACCATTGATCTTAATTCCCCTTTCGTGGCAATGTAACATCTCGAGTTACGCTCCCCGGTATACGAAGCGTATGGTAATGCGGGCGTGGGTGCAAGAAGCTGAAGAGGAGGCATCGTATGGACCTATTTATTATGATTTTACACATACGCGCGTGTACGTGAGGAAACAGTGATATCGAAGATATTTTACTTTGAGGATAGGCCACTCGGGAAAACGAGGATTTATTCGAAAAAAAAGTGTGGAGATCAGTGTCGAGGGAGCGGATGTAGGTGCATGGA
Source organism: Ophioninae sp. B BG-2022a (assembly GCA_030522765.1). Taxonomy (NCBI): domain Eukaryota; kingdom Metazoa; phylum Arthropoda; class Insecta; order Hymenoptera; family Ichneumonidae; species Ophioninae sp. B BG-2022a. The sequence goes on from JAPYZJ010002429.1 coordinate 1,834, forward strand.
TATGAGGAGTTCAAGAGGTTTTTCTATCTCTTTACAGTCACGGTATTAATTTTGGGGATATTAATAAATATTGAATGTTCGATAATTATTTATGGGTTTTATTATTATTATTATTATTGTTATATTTATTTTTATTTTATTATTTGATATGTGTTGATTCATTTTTATATTTTTATTATATATTGATTATTTTTTAGATAAATATAACTTAAACAAATTAATGTAAAATTAAATTAATTATAAAATGAATATAAAAAATTTTTTTTTTAAACCGTAACTGTTGTTAAAAGTATTCAGAATTAATGTCAAATCTGGTGATTTAATCGCGCCCGAGCAAAAAGGCGGACAAAAATCTCTTCTACCCGATCCCTCGAAAGTGATAAAAATTCTTGGCCAGGCGTGGAAAGCAAAAGGGCTAAGAGAATGCGCGCTAATTTGAGACAGATCTTTCTGCATCATGAAAGAGCCTGATAAAATCAGTCCTCGAGGTGCAAAAGAATCCCCGTCACGCTTGAATCTCAGAAACGTACGTGGGAAAAAGATGGCTGGAGCTTCATTTTGGACAATTTGTTTTTATGAATATTTCTACGTACTTTGGGTACGTAGAAATATTCATTAATTTCGTACTCTCAGTTCGAGTGACCGTAGTCGAGATAACCTGGCATTGCTAGAAGAATCTTAGACACACTCACACATCCTTGAAGACATGTTGAAGACGTAGGTACCACGTGACACACGAGTGCGAGAGAGATAGTCGAGATTTTTATATCGCAATTTCTCAAGGACGAAATATTTTTATCGTTAAATTTAAGCATCTATTTCTGTCTCTATGAATTCTACAAAGACTGATGCTCGATTTTTCGCCGTAAACTTAATAGACGCCGAGAAAACGGATTTCGAAAATTTGTGAGGTTATGTCGCGCCTCCGTCCACTTCGAAATTTTAAAACTACTATTCTCTCAAACGGCTGAACCAATCGGTACCAAATTTGTTGTGTGCATTCAGGGCGATGGCACCGAGGGCCCCTCGGTCGCCATTTTCGATGAAAACGTTTAATTCTTGAGAAATCACGGTTTAAAACGTTTCGACTATCGCTCTCGCACTCGCGTGTCACGTGGCAATGTTGGTTATGCTCTTAAAGAAAGTCAAATATTTCGTTTTTATTCAAAAGATCTTTTTTTTTGCATTTCAGTCGATATTTCATTTTTTTTTTTCAGAAAAATCAGGAAAACCTGGGTTAGTGATTTTAGAGTTATTCATTTTTGAATTCTCAAAAGAGCTAGATAAATCTTGATATTCAGCACCAAGAGTAACCCCTCGATGTTATTCCTTCATGGACACGCACATCACGTAATTGCCTTCGTAACAAAGTTGTTTTTTGTGTTTCGTATTTCTGGAAGTGAGAACGGGTGAGAGGTCTTGGATGGAACGAGGCCAAAGCCTCGTTGGGAGTCACCACTTTTAATTTTTCCTCTCCTCGTGACCCCCTTCGTGTCACGAGCACTCTAATGCATTAATGCACGTACGTACGTGACTATCAGTGGTGTGAGTGGGATCTTGAAAGTCTAATCTCTCTGTTCTCGTCTGCCTCTTCCTTCTTATGTGTATAAAACGTATACATGGTTCTTCAAAAGTATTAGGCACCCGTTGAGCTTACAATCCGATAGAAAAAATTGAATACCTCGGCGATAAAAAATCGCACGCAAATTCACCGAGAAGTATTTCGAAGCAGACAATACCGTCTTCATTTTTCTTCGTCATTTTTATTTTTGCGATTTTTTTTGTACCCGTTACGCCATTTTAAAAACGGTAGTTTTTCACGATTTTCGCATTTTACAAAATTGTATGCTGGTTTTTGTAAAATAGTAATCTCGTTATTTTAAAACTGTCTTCCAGAAGGATACCTCTTGCTTCAGTTTCGTATTTTTTCTTTCAAATTTCATTCTTTTTCGCAGAAATAATCGATTTTTTGTCCGCCCAGAAAATGCACATGGTGCCTAATACTTTTGAGCAAGACTGTAGACGTATATGCATATATATATACGCCCAAATGGTGGCAAATGCAAATACATATAGAAACGCATACACAAGCACACGCAGCCCTTCCTGTTTAATTAGTAGCTGCAGATAAATTGCCCAATTAACCAATTATCCGATGAGATGAAGACAGTCCCTGGTGTGTGTAAGGAGACGTGTCTTTCAGACTGCTTGATGATACCTTAACGCACAGGAATCCACACGAGCTCACGTCGGAGATGTCAATCTTTTCTTCTTCTTCTTCTTCTTCCTCTCCCACCACATTTCGTCCTCTTACACTCCTTCCTTCCCTTCTTCGTCATTTTCTTTGGCTACTATCCATCTCATCCAACTCTAAAGGCACACATGTCGCGGTCGAAGAAAAACGCTTCTCGCAGTTGAGAGTTAACAGGGACCTGACGTGAGATCGTGTCCTCCCCCCCCCCCCCCCCCCCCCCCCCCCCCCCCCCCCCCCCCCCCCCCCCCCTCCCTCCTCATCGAACACCCTAAGAGTGCACTGTGTACTGTCTTTTTGTGGGTAGTTTTTTTCTCACTCGTACGAAGCTCTTAGCGAATGTGGGAGCAAATGGAAATGGGCGTTCAAGATTTCTAAGTAACGGTAATTGGCTAATTTTTTTCATTTAATCAAGCGGCTATTTCTCGAAAGAAAATTGGAAAAAAAGCAAAAAATAAATTAGGTATTAATGGATGGAACGTCCAGGTTAAAGTTGGTAGACAATGGGGAAAATCGTGGATTCACTGTTCAAATAATAATAAATCATTAAGTCATGAATAATAATAATAATTATGTTTAAACAATAAGAATAACTTGTTTGATAATAAATTAACATTTAGCAATGTTTCGTTTCCAGTTTCGATAATAATTGAAGTCAAATTCGACAATGTTGGTAGGGGCTTGACTGAGGTTTTGTCAGTCACTGCACATCTGTTCCAACTGTCGAACAATTTTCTTCAATTTTTATATTTCATTTATACGCTCGTATAATTTTCTTATTATTGTTTTGTTGATAGTCTATTACTGTTTTTGCTGTAGTTCTAATTCAAGAATATTGTTATCATAAATTACCCAAAACCTCCATCCTTATAACGAACAAATGTTTTACTAAAAAATTCTACAATAATTCATCTACTATTATTATATAAAAAAGACCATCTCTCAAGTTATCAAGAATTTTTGTGATTTTTTAATACCAGTCCAGCGATATCTCAAGTGGATAGTCCGACAGGCGTTGAAAAGCCATCCTAATGGATGGGAAAGTTGAAACGGTGGTCAACACGTTGCATTTTTGCAATGCCGTATCCTTGAAATCGACGAGGCTTGCGGTAGGATTTCTGTTAGGCTCTCATGCGTATCCTACTCTGGAGAACGCTGGATATTTAAAGAACTTTTTTAATTATTGAAGATATTGTTTATTTGCCTCGTTACAATTGTAATAATTTTTTTGACTGTTTTTTTTTATTGTTGTACCACCCCGTACACCGTTCCGGGTTTTTACGGCCCTCACCTTGATTCCTCCTATTTCCCCCACCTTGATTCCTCCTATTTCCCCTACCTTGATTCCTCTTGTCCCCTCCTTGCAGCCGCAGCCGACTTACCCCCTCTGTACCGTATTTACTGTGCCATTTCTGGCACGGGCATAGGGAAACTGCGGAAAACCTATACCAGTACAACCGGACCCAAGTTCACCTCTCGGCAGCGGAAGGAGATCCAACGAAAAATTTCGAAGAAAAATCTCGACCGCTACCGGGATACTTTTTTAACTGTTTATTTTCGATATATTTTTATTCGATTATTCGTTATATGGTTTAAGAGGTTATAGTTTCATCACAGTAGCTGAACCCCTTAATAGCATATTTCCAAAGACCATTAACGAATAATTGTTCCTGCTGAAGGAGGTTCAAAAATGATTGTTCAATGCCAATTACCAAATTGCTACCATCAGAGGCAAAGTCGACCCTGACGACCCCGGAATTTTTTCGAACGATTCTAATGTCGACAGGAATGAAACTTCGGACAAAAAAGATAATTGGGATAGTGCACAGTGAACGTTCCAAATTTCTGGCCATTCGAATTTACGCTTCGTCATCGGTAAACGAGTAGAAAAAAAAATCCATAACAACAATAATAAGGAAAAACAAAAATGGTATTAGAAAAAAAAGCCAATTCCGAAGTCATCACTGACAGCAAGCGGACCGTCATTAGAGCTCTCGGAGAGGAATGACAGGAGTGTTTTTCGTTGTTGTCGAGTGAACGATTCGTAAAGCGGTTTTGTCGGACTGGGTCGACGGTATTACTGGTCATTCGCGGCCTCCACGTTTCTTTGCCCACTCAATATTCATATGTTAAGTCTCCTTACTCGTCTACCTATTTGTTAAATACAGTTTTTGCATAAGTATGTTTTTTCGGAATGATAAACAAAAAATATCTTTATCAATAAATTTACCATTTTTTGTCATATTTATTGTGTCGTAACTCACCGAAAATTATTTGTACGGCAATGATAAGGGCAGCATTTTGAAACTTCAAATTTCGAGTTCTCGTTTTTAGATTTTCAAAAAGTGTCGACGTGATTTTATTAAAAATCGTAAAAACACAGCACTATACTTTTTTGGTTGAAGATATTCGACAAGCATGAAGAATATTCTTTATTCTTACTTCTTCCAAAAATCTTTAGATTTGAAAGAAAAAAAAAAACTCGCAGTTTAGTTTTATTTTTTAATTGATAATATGCGCAGCGAGACGTTTTCATTATTTAGTACCAAAACTTCGTTGTTTGTTTACTGTAAGAAAATTCTAAAAAAAACTGAAGATATATTATCCAAATTTACTGTACTTGCGATTTTTTTGGAAATAATCGTTGGTCTGAGTGGTCACCGATCCAAGTATTGACGAAGCCGATGCTGGCGGTCAAGGGAAATCTCCGATCAATCGCGTCTTCAACTGCATTCTTTGTAACCACTTTTCGTTCCATCGGTTTCTTGATCTTCCGTTATAAACTTGACTATAACGTATTTTACGTAATTCACTACTTTGCCCGTGCCTTCCTGATGGTCGAGTCCGATTGTGATTGATCGACGATGTTGGGTCCTGGAATTTTCCTAATTGAGTGCTTCGCATTCTAGACAGCGTAGCTCACTGACACATCGGATGTAACAATCAAGAGGGTATTAGAAATTCAAATGCGTGGTATCAGCGTTGGACGAGCTTGAGAGATGTATCGCGATCATTGTACTAAACGGTGATAAGTGGTTTTAACTATAATGTCTAGATGATCAAGCGAAACGATCTTTTTGTCACTTCCCCTGGCGTCCTTCATCAATCGTGGTGGTTCAGTTTTGGCTGCCAGAAGCATCATTGTATCTTCATCAGGAGTCTGTTAAACAAGTACAGCACTTCAAGAATGAAAAACCACTGGAAGTTCAAATGGCTTGCAGGATACATCGTTGCATGAATTAGAGACGAGATTTAAAGGGAGTCACTGAAGCAGTAGCCATCGAGCCAACGCCCCGTTTCTTCCAGCCTATTATTTCAAATTAATAAAAAAAAAGGTTACGAGGAAGGGCTCTTACGAAGTGGTCCGGAGTCCGCGTATTTATTGCGAAAGTTCGGTGAACGTGTACAGCAGGTGATCCGAGCAAGATGCCCAGGGGCAGGTTGTGTACGTGTCCCGTGAGCGAGGAAGCTCATCATCCGTGGCTCGTTCCAACCTCTGATGTGCAACAGCGTACATATATAACATGGCGAAGCGGAGGAGAGACCGCGAAAGACCAGAAGAGGCTGAGGATGAAACGGACAAGTGTGGGACCACGAAACGGAAAGCGGGCAACCAAGGGTACGAGAGAACGAAGGTAGAAAAAGAGATCCGAGGACGGTTTATCCACTCTAAAGGAAACCCAAAAAGAAGGATCCGCGTATGCATAAGCTGTGGGAGCATACATCCTGGCTGCTGTTTGGTGTGCTGGCTCATTCCCAACGGTTAATTGCGGCGCTGAAGTTCGTTTAAGCCAAACAAGATTCTACCGCTATCAACGAATTCTCTTGTACCTGTATCTGGCCAATCCAACCAGTGTAGCCACCCATTCGCTGATCACCCATTTGCCCTCCTCTTCGTTCCTCTTCGCGGCTCTCCTTCTGCACCCCTAATATATACGTGACGTTTATTGTTATTACATCCGAGACCATTATAATTGAGACATAAACATCCGGGCGCGCGCTCCCTCGACCAACCATCCACTATCGTACCTAACCACACATACATGGATCTTCCATCTCTTCATCTGCAATATTTTTCGGTACTTCCCTCCCACCCCCACCTGTTCCTGGCAACCTCTTCCTTCTCGTTCGGTACTTTCCCGTTTCGATACACCCCGCTGCTTACGTATCCACGATCCAATCATCAGAGCGAGCGAGAAGACACCGCGAGGTATACACTCGCCCACCTGGGAGGGATAAGGATTGACTGTTCGAGGGTCCGCGTCGGTAATGACCTCTTCTCCACTAGGGACACTGCTATACTGCCGATCAAACTGATCACCATCGCCCATGCGTTAACGATGCCACCGCTACTGTTCAGGCCCCTGTGTCGATCCCGGAATATTCCAATCCTCCATCGGAATATCCTAATTCATATGCACCAACTCCAATGATCGCATCGATGCAAATACGAATTGCTACCGGCTGATCCAACTTGGAACTTCCGATTGGTTTTTTTGTCGTTTTCTGGAGAAACTTTTTGGTAGGATATGATCAAATGAACCTGCCTGGTGGCTGGGTCTTTTGGAAGGCGGTCTGGAAGTTTGGGGTCTTGATGGTTCAAACTGGAATAGGGGGTTCTTTCAGCTCTGAACCCCATTTTGGGCATGGATGATGATCTAGGATTACTCCGCACAGCCTGAAGTCTGCTCGAATATGAAGTACCGAATAGACATTAGAAACTTTATTCCTCCAGGTAACTAGGAAAAATGCTATTCTTTCGACAATGGCGATGACCAAATTGAACAAAGGCGTGAAAAATAAGCTTAAAGAGCAGTTTGAAGAATCACCAGGAACTGGATGAGCCTTGATGTTGGGTCGTCTGTTTCGTGATTCACGGTACTAAAATATGATTCGAAAGAGGCAATCGGCATTGAGTCGCCAACCGAGGTTCTTTCCTGTCCGGCTGTTTTGTAAAGACATACCACAGGAGACCGTAAAACATAAAAGACCACACGGAGATCGCGTTGGATCTCCGTCTCCGTCTCGACACGTTCCTCATCGCCGATTTCTTAATTGTTTAATCACCTAACCGTGACGCGAGCCCGAACACTTTTATTTCGTCGCGCGTGAGCTTGGAATTTCTCGCGTCAACGACGTTCCTGTGGTCGAGCAAAAAAAAATAGATGTGTGTATGTGTGTGTTACACACACGTTTAATGTCTTCATCGCACGTTTGAGAGATCTTCGAATCTTCTCTTTCTCTCTTTCTCGGTTTTGGACTCTCCGCGACGAGAATCCTTTGGGCTTCGTACTCTCGTAATAAATTGTCAGGAATTGAGTTTTCGCGGAGAGAGAGAGAGAAAGCTGAGAGACCTCCGGAACCTCACATAGTTGGGAATCGCCCGAGAACAAACGCTAGTTTCCTTGACATGAGTCACGATTACGAACGTTACAACGGCGAGATGTCGCACCGCGAGAAACTTATATATCATACACAGTGTTGTAATAATAAAGTTCATGGACCCCTAAATCCTACGCACGTACGTACAATTCGCCATAAATACATACAGTGAGTCAAGGACCATCCTTGAGAGCCTAGATCTTTTCCTTTTATTTTTTTCTCTCTTCCAACTTTGCTTGTTTGTCGGCATCTTTATGGCTCTTCGTATCTTCATCTTATCGGGATATTTATGGTCCGTATTTTCTTCTTTTTCATGATACATTCCGCGACCAGTATCATCGAGATTTTTATGTATCAGCTTTGTACGAATGTAATGGCGGTTTTGCGAAAATAAATTCGTAATCTTCCGGATGTGGCCTTGAATAGTTGTTTTTTTTTGGAATGTTCATTTTGTGAGCAAGTTCTCGTTAGGCCATTTGTTGATCTCTTCGTCAATGTCGACTCGGAATCGTCCAGGACGATTGCTGACTTTGAGCCGAAACATTTTTAGAATTGAATTTGCTAAACCAACGTTTTCAAGTGCTTTCTGTCGATGAAGCTTCTGGAAGACATGTAACGGAAATATCAAAAATTATTGGAAAACTCTAAATGTGCTGAGGTTTTGAGTAATTGTTTATAATAACACGATTATTTGAATGTGATAAATGATCAATTTAAAAATGGAGACATTTTTTTGTTTGCCAGTTGGAACAGATTTACAGTAACTGGCAAAACCTCTTTCACCATCATGCCAATATAATCGAATTTGACAAACTATTATTAAAAGTAGAACGTAAACATTTATAATCGTTAATTTATCATCGAACCAGCTATTAGTAAGGCTAAACATGTACGACATGATTCAGGCTTATCAATTCACAATTCCCTAATTTTAGACCAATTTCTAATCCAATTATCCTTTCAATAAATCTTCAAACGAAAGTTGAAAATTATCCCTCTCGAAAAATACTAAATTTTCTCAATATCGTTGAAGACGAGTTTGCAAAAAAATTGACGAAAATGACATTCCTGATAACTGAATTCCATTACTTTCCAACTATTCTTCTTCAGAATCCTAACATTTCTTCTTGGATATTGCTTTTCTTGTTTTTTTTTTTAAGATTGTAGCTCAAGAGGTGAAATGAGAAAGCAGGGCCAGTCTGGGTGAAAAGAACGAAGGAATCCACGTTCGCAGCAGGGGCCAAACGTCGCACGGCAACGTTTCATTCTCCTTGAATTATCTTGGATAATACATCGATAACTTCTGCTTAGCTACACAGCGTTTTTCTACCAAAAGTGGCGTCTTAACGCCCATAAATTTTTCTTTTCTCGGATATATCTTCATCCGGATGTATGTGGATATTTGGGTATACAGTGTCGAGGGGAATGCCTAATCTACGAATCCGTTTGAATGCGTCCAGTTAGAAAGCTGGTACAATTCAAAATATCAAAGTGCTCCCTAATGTAAGAGTGGAAGTGACGACGAAAAATTTCACGAGATGAAAAAAAATAAAAATAAAACGATACGACCCAGCTTTAAGGTTCGATCATTATCTTGTAAGTCTTTATTAATATATTTCTCAAGCACCGTTAGGAGAAAAAAATGCTTGTCAAAGATTTTTCGAAATATTATAAACGGATTGAAATTGTGTAATTTTGGTACACTCGTATCTTGTGTATCAGTTTGATCTTGACGAAAATTTCTCTTTGTTTAACCATTTGTTTTTTCATCGAGCAATGAGTTGTTTGGGTTCGGTTTGCAATTGCATTGTTTGGTTTTATTTTGCAAACCGAAATTACTTTTTTGCCAACCCAATAGTAGGAAAAACCCAGAATGAGGGATTCAATGAATACAAAATACACATTTAAATTCGTTCCAATCGATTGTTCTCCTCCCAGCAAGAATCTTCCACAAGGTGACCACTCTATTCGACCTTCGATCAAATTTCACCTGAGGAATCAGAAGTTCAAAATCTTTTAGCGAGTCACCTCGCGTGGGTGTGCGAATAGGCAAGTGTGTATCCATATTTAGGGGGTTGGTTTTTGCCCCAATACCGGAAGTGGGAACCTCTTCGGTAGGATTGTGACGGCAAATGCGTGGGAGGGAGGGAAGGTAATACATTTTCTGTGCGAAGGCATGAAAGAATAATTTGCCAAGGAAATTCCGACGGCGCAATTAACTCCCCGAAAGTCGGTGCCTCCTGGGGGAATGACGAGGGTGGCTTTTATCAGTGTGCGAATAAACACACACAAATATACCGGGTGTTCCGGTATATTAGTGTGTACACATAAATATACTATATACCAATCTATCCGTTGGCATAATTCAAGACTTCCTACCGTCCCCACCTCCGTGGATGGTTCTCGACATGAAGCACAATACCCAATAGGGTATACCTATGGGGATCCCACCCTGGTTCTCCGGTACAATCGAAGGGTGCGTTAGGGTGCGTGCGCGGGATGCTCTTCGTAGTTTCATGAGCAAAGCAAAACCGAGAACGAGGCGAAACGGGGTGGACTCTGCGAGTCGTACCGTTATCGGAAAATAAGGGGGACTGAGGGTGCTCGAGGGCTTTCGGTGGGGACGACACGTAATAGGGCGTCATAAAGCAATTAGGGGAATAAAAGAGGCAACGAGGTATAATGAACCCGCCGGTATTGCTCGGAGAAAAAAATCTTTCGTCTTCGATTCTTTTTCATTTTGCTCTTCTTCGATCATGCTCAATGTAAGGAAACTCGATGCAAAACAAAACAAGCGATGGTTTAAGTACAGCTCTGACCATAGGTATTGGGCAGTCCCATTGAGTATTGAATATTTTTCATTTGCAATTTTACGATTACTTTCAGCTAAGCTAAAAAATCACTGTTACAAAACTTATTTTAATTTTTTGGTTTATTTATGCACCCAACATATTAGGGGTAGTAAATAATTTCTGTTTACATATTTCCTTGTTCACCATTATCCCAATTCCGAAAATTATCATCCCACACTGACCATGCAATCTTTTTCGTTTGATCTTTTTCATCATTGTCACGTTATATTAGGTGTAGAAATCCATGATTTTTCCAATGGATGGCTCTAGTTATCCGTTTCTCGCAATGTAAAAGTCCGATCGTGTTACACCAGATGGCGATAGGAAAACGAGGTTTCGTACTGAAAAAACTTTTGCGATAGTTTCGTGATTGGTTGACGCCAGAAAATAATGGATTTCTTTTTACTACCCCTAATAAACACGGTCCATCCCAAAAGTAATGAGTCTCATTTTTTTCCGCACGCGAGTGTACATTCCCGCGCGCTCCGACGCTTGGGGCAGGTGGTGGGGTATCTAAGCTGTGAGACGCAACCCGAGTAAGTCGGCTCTGAGCTGTCGGAGCGGTAGGCAACATGTTTTCGTGAACCTCTGTTTTGAATTTTCGACACGGCGCGATGGAGTCAACAATCGAACAACGCTACGAAATCAAATTCTGCTTTCGTCTGGGCAAGAATGCAACGGAAACGTTTTCAATGCTTCAAGATGCCTTTAAGGATAGTTGCTTGTCCTACTCCCAAGTGAAAAAGTGGCGCAAGGCGTTCAAGGAGGGCCGGGAAGAGATGGTTGACGAACCGCGGTCTGGACGCCCGATGACTTCCCGATGCCTATTTTGAAGAATACTAATGCTTTGTACTGATCCGATCAATAAAACAATTTATTTTTCAAAAGGCTCATTACTTTTGGGATGGACCATGTATATATATATATAATATTGATCAAAGACGAGTTGCCAACCCAAACACTATGAGTGCAACGATTATTGGGTAATCTCCGAGACTGCGCGAAGCCGAGTTAATAGAAACGTTTTTTACGATTACTTTTTTGCTTTTCATTATCCGGTAGACGAGACGCCGGGACGTTTCTTGCGATCGGACACAATACGAGGGTGCAGCAAGAAGCTGCGCAGCTTTATTTCCTACAGAATTATGCGAATGCTCCCCTAACAGACGTTTGGCCAGAATTCATCCGCGCTCCTCCAAACCAACCCCATCCCCATCCGCCCTCCCTCAGCCTTCGCGCTTAAATTAATTAAGGGAGTTTCGTTTTTTATTTTAGCGTTGCGCACGTATGTATGCGCATGCCATATATGTGGAGTTATCATAGAGTGAAGAGGGAGAAAAAGACAGGAAGACAAGAGCGTCAGAGGGAAGGAATAGGGGTGGAAAAAGACAAAGAAAAGGTAGGCAGAGAGGAATGATTGCAGGTTTCAGGGAGAGACGACACGAAATAAAATAACAGAGAGAGGAAGAAAGTGGAAGAGGGAGAGAAAGAAAATAGGGGAGAACTTTAGTTTATTTCGTACTCTGAGGCTGAAGCCCTCTAAGAATACCGTGCTAAAGTACATAGCAGTTTCAAAGTTCACGGCTGTATGTGGTGACAATTAAGTTTCAGGTTAATTAGGATACAATTAATTACTACTATTTGTCGTAATAATGGATAAATAATTTTAACCTTTCCGAACGATACAAAAAATTAAAGAAGAAGAAACATATTTTTTATATCTAAACAATATAATAACAGAGCCAATAAATGATTAAGAAGTTATTACTAATAAATTATTCATAAATCATTGAATAAATTCACTATAATAAAGAAAAGAAATTAACGATTTGTAATAATATTGATAATAATAATAATAATAATAATAATAATAATAATTGTTGTCTGTTGCCCGAAAAAATGAATCTAAATTTTAATAATACTATTTCGAGCAATTTTAAGAGAGAGAGAGAAAGAGAGGTCCGTGGTAGACCATTTCGTCTGCCCTCTTTCATTCCTCTCCTCCTCTTCCGTCTTTTGCGTTTTTTTATTGCGCTCCATAGAAACGCAATTGCTGAGTGCCTGTGGGCCATCGTCGAGAAAGAAATGAAGGAGCAAAAGTGCAGCATGAGTGCATCCTCGTTCGCGAAAAGCAGCATCTACCTTTTTGTCTTTTCTCTTGAAAGAAAGGGAGAAAAAAGAGGGATGAATAAGGGGGAGACAGGCCAGAGAGGGTTAAAGGGAAATCTCTAGAGATACGAGAGAATACACTGGGAGAAGCAAATAAGGACCTCTTAGCTATATATATGGTAGAAGCTTAGTAAACAAAAATATATTTCCGAAAATCAGTATTTTAAAAGGTACAGCGAGAAATTTGTTTTCAAAATCCTTTTACAGAATCGCTTAAAATATTTAATGAAAGACTTATGCAAAATTTTAGCTGGATAAGAGATATTGCTATATAAATTTTATTAACTTGAGTAATGAAATTTAATTAATTTTTTTATGATTACTTTTAATATACAATTTATTATTAAGAATTAATATGATAATAGTGATAGGAAATTTTACGCGTAATAATAATTAATCATTATTACGTATGAAATTGTGTTATTATTGTTTTGATCATTATTATATTTTTATTATATTTTTATTGTGAATCAATATTTATTTACCATTATTATTATTATTTTGTAATTAGAGACCAAACATTTATTTATTATTTCACTAATTATAAAATAAATATACTTTCGACCAAAACAAATATTTAGGGGGTCTCGTAATGGATAAAATTTTGATAAGAGCGATGTCGAAGGGCAGCTAGTGACCACACATACACATACACAATCAGTGAATTCTCATACGAAATCACAACTCGCAACGCACCACACACGTGACAGATATAGTGCAGGTATTACGATATATCACAGCTCTTGACGGTTTTTACCGGAAACAAACCCTTTCTTTGATGCGCAAACGCACATGCATTCGTTTTCCCATTTTTTGCTTTCGGCCTCAACTCTTCGTGCCTACCTCATCACTGCACTCCGCGCTCGAGTTCGCGCGACCTGTTTTCTTTCCCTTTCCTAGTTTTCATTCCATTTCCACGAGTTTACTCATACCGCCAAGATTGAGGACTAATTAACCAGCTTATTATGCTTGCCCCGTACGAAAAATATTTATCTCGACACAATTCCCTTTTTGAGGGCGCACGAACGCCCAGCACTAAGCAAGAGCTACGCAATGGAAAAAAGAATAATAGACTTGTTTCCGTTTCGAAAAAAAATCGTAACGAAACAAAGTGCAATTTCATTTGGGCGTAATTTTTTTTCGAGAAATTGTCGATGTGACCAATTCTTTCTTTTATTAATATTTTTTTCTCAGTACTTTTTGTTTACAAAAATATTTTTCTCCAGCAAAAAATTTAACATTTTATTAAAAATAAAAATGTCAGATTTATTTACATAATTTCAATTCATTTAGCATTTAATTGTGAATAAAATATGAAATTTGTTGCACAATTACATTGACAAAATAATAAAACGAATAAATGTACAACGTATTTTTTTGAATCGTCTTTCTACTTCCGGTGAATATCTTCTTTTAATACCCCTACTTTCTTGGTTATCCTATTAGTAGCTAAACCCATAATCGATACATGGATGGACTGGATATAAAATATAAAAAGTGATGAAACGAAAATGGGGTCTCGTATCGATAGTGAGAGATCGCGAATGTACGAGGAAAATCTATGCATCGATGAGAAAGACTGGGATAATATGGATGTATTTATACAGGGACATGAATCATGTAGAATTTAAAACCTGCGCTCCGTGACCGGTGATAAGATTAACGGTTTGCACCTCCTCCTATTTCTCTATTCTACGTCCAATAATACGATATGTATTATCGAGTTTTCGTGAGAAATTGGATTTTTGGTGATAAATGTCGAACCGAGAGGAAGGAGAAAATCTCAACGACATTTGCGCGGCAAATGGTTCCATTATTTGTAGTTATTCGGGATTCGATTGACCCTCTACGATCCCTCGATACATTGATCTAATTGAAATGGACTTTTTTGGTCTCTATTGAAAGCTTTACAATTATTGAATTTTTTTCTTTATTGAATTTATCCTCAATTTCTTATTTTAATCTTTATTTATTATTTTTATTGAATTAATTTAAATATATATTTTATTTTTCTTATTTAGTTTTGATCAATTATTTTCAAGTGGGCAAACGTTTAAAACAATTAACTGTTCATGCTATATAAAATGTTGTAACTTCTCCTCGAATTTGAACAGCCTTGAAATAAATTCTTTTAAATTATATTTTTGAGCAAAAAACGCGATAGAAAAATATCTCCACTGCAAAGTGAATTACTAAATAATCAAATTAAAACTATGAAATCAGTGTAGAGTTTGATCAAATGAAAATGATTTTAAAAAGTGCATACTAAATTTAAAAACAAAATAAAAATCGTCATGAAATATTAAGCTGATGCAGATTCCTTAGTATTAAGGGGATGAGTTTTTGATTAGTACCTACTTACACCAACGGAGGAAAAACCGGGGCTAGAAGTTATAGAAATAAAACGTTGCAAAAACAATTTGTAATTAAAAATAAACTACAAAATGTAAATAAACTTCTATTAAAAATTGAGGTACGAGAATGCAAATAAATTTCAAATTAAAAAATGGAGTAAGAAAAGGTAACAAAAAAGAAGAAAAAAAATTGATAACCAAGTATTCTTTACTCGCTTTTAAAAACACAGAAACCAGCGCGAATTTCGCGTTACTCAAGTATTCAACAGGCATGGCAAGATGACGAATTTCCAAGTAGTCGAGGAGTTTCAAAAGGGTCGTAAAATCGGAGTGGAAAAGGCTAAAATAAGAATGAGGATCTTTTTTTATTCTCGAGCCATTAAGGCAACTAGCTTTATTATCATTGGAGGCAGATACTTTCTCATTTCTGGTTGAGTATTTTCGATACAGAACAGGGAGATTGGGTTGAAAGCGAGCCTTAAGAGAAAACGAAGAAAACGGTGGGAGAAACGTTTTTATAGCATTTGCGGTTGACGTGACTAGACATCCGGATAGCACCCTTAAGTATATATGGGGGTTTTTTAATGTACGTGCGTACATGTGAATACTTATAGATGTACGTGGGCGTATACTGCACACCTATGCATTGAAGTATGCATATTGATATACGGTCGTGGACTGTGAGTTATTCCGTTAAAAGTTTCCTGCTGATAGCCAAATCTCGATACAGGCTATAAATCTTTCTCTCCTGAAACGATACACGTTCCCTTGTTCCACATAAAGAATAAGTACCCACGTGTACACACGGCAAAATGGTACTTCCAAACTATTATATTTATGTAATGTTGGCTACCGAAACGTTCAGTAGTTTCGAGTATCAAACTCAATTTTTTATGTTGATTTTTAGAAGTTGCAAAATGACGTTTTGTGACGTATTGATTTTGTGTAGGGTCGTTGAAGCTTAATGTTGAATATGTATATATATTTTCTTTCCATTTTACAATCAATAAATAATCGTTGAAATATCACGTTTAATGAATAAATGGTTTACCATATAACAAAAAAGATTCAATAATGACAATCTACTTTCGAGAAATAAATACTTTAAAAAATGATTTAAAAACCATTTAATAAATACGTCAATAAAAAATAAATTATCTCTTTGCCAAGAAATGAAGTTTGAAGACAAGCTGATTTCGATTTTGAGGACGTTCAGGCTAAATCTTTAATGTAGAGGTTACCATAAAATATCATTTTCGAAATTCGATGTCTTCACTTCGTTCGCCAAGGTATAAAAAAAACCTAGATAATTATATTCAACGAATCACCGTTTTGCCAAGTAAAAAAAGAACATTTCATCAATAAAAAAGTTAAATAAATAAACATTTTGCCCAATAATAAAATCCATCGAATAAATAAACGTTTCACCAAATAAAAATAACGATTTGCCAAGCACTATCAAGTGACGCGAAGTAATAAAAAAAACTTTTGAAAATTGATTTATTTGTAGATATACTTTTCTCCCCTATTCGTTTATACGTAAACTTATCCCCAAACACGTAGCATCCTCCATCCGCTTCACATCTCACCCCACTGCCTCCTTTTGATCTTGTCCTCGAGAGAGCTTCGGTATTCGGGTAGAAGCCGCCGCGGAATGTCCGGTTCCTGGCGGAAACGGTCGAGACAGTCCGCTGACGAATTATCTTCCCGACCACTTACGTACCCGTCTTGCCGTAGCTTTCACGCGATACGTCTATACAACCAACATACGTTTGGCTATATAAACGCATAGGGCGTATGTAATCCTAGAAGCCCGAGGGAAAAACGAGTCTTCCGTGTACGCCTGACAGAAGATGTAACATCAGGAGTCGTAAAACTTGCTATGCCAGTCACTAAAAAGCTTACGTGTCTCTAAAATATTTGTGTCGACTTTATAGCGTGAGAAAACAGGGCGGGCGGGAAGGGGGGGGGGATTGGCGGTCGCGGAGAAAGGAGATGAAAAAAAGTGTACAAAGGAAATGAAAAAGACGCGCCCGTTTGCCTCTTCGTGCGTCCACCTATACGTCCAACCAAGGTGACCTTTCGTGTACACGTTGAAGAATGGAAGGTTATTTGGAATACTGCTGGTAATTTGGGATCGCTGGATTTCGGGACGATAGTAGCGCCATTTCGGTTATACGACCATCAAACGTCAAAAGATGGCGTCTGCTGATACGTCCACACGGTTCAACCACGATTTTTTTAAGATGGCGAGATCGAATCGTGAAAATAAAAATGTAGGTTTTTGAAAACCTAGCCTCGAGGTCAATCTCGGTTTTGCTGGAAACTTTCGAAATTTACTTAGTAAAGATGTAAGTAAAAGATGTACCGCGTGACGTATGAGCTCGAAAGCGACAGCAGACATTGTCGAAGAAAGATTTCTAGGACAAAATAATTTTCGATGTTATAGGAAACCGTTAGGCTCGAGTTGGAAAATTTTTGAGGTTAGGTTGTAGCTTGCAAATTGGCAGTCAGCAGCCATCGCTTAAATTCAACGAAACTTACTCGTTTGCAGCTTACAGAAAAAAAATAGGCCAAGGCGAAAATAGATATTTCAAAGAACGTTACCAGTGTAAGGCACCTGGCCCATGTGAGGCCCATCTTATTTGTTTTTTAGTACAAAAAAACTATGAATGTTGAAATAAAACAAAAATATTTATTTAATCATTTATTCAATAATCAACGTATTAATAATAATTTTGGTTCAGAAAACAATGTTCACTGACTATTATAAGCTTTTGTAAAAAAAAAACGTCTTCTGGGTCTTATTCAGACCACTGTTCCTAATAAGGCCATACCCGTCGTATCTTCGCACAAAAAAAATTAAAAAAATATATAATCTTCAATTTTAAACTTAAATTTTGATAACAACATGTATATTGCCGGTAAACCACTACATATAATTAGAATAGAGATTCACTAAGTAATATTGAAAACATTTTTTGTTTTCGAAAGTTTCTGTACTTCAAAATTTAAGAAACGCCTAAGTGCGATCGCGCGCGTTGCCTTCTATCGACTGCAAATATGTTTGGGTTCGCCACACGCGGCGGTTGCTATGGCAATTGCGGCCATCCAAAGTTAGACACTCGACAATTAGAGAGTAGTTTTGGAGATTTGAAACGTAGGCTCTACTTAGGGCTGCCATCCGTCCGGATTTCCCGGATTTGTCCTAGTTTGCGTGTGGATCCGGGGACGTCCGGGGAGGATCCGAAGAAGCGTCCGAAGAAGAAAAAAAGCGTTTTACTTTTATTTTTGAGCTTGTCCGGGGTAAAAATTTTTTTTTACCTAAATGTCCGGGGTTTTGGGAGTTTTTGTCCGGTGCCCACAGTTTATGGAATGGCAGCCCTAGCTTTACTAGACACTGGGCCTTACATGGGCCAGATACTTCAAGTCAGTTGGACGTTGCAGCGATTCGAGAGGGTTCCAGTAAAAAACTAGTTACGTGGAAGCAAGGAGTTCAGAAAGGAAGAGCCGTTGAGTCTTTTGGGCACAGCTGTGTTGTCGTTGCTTATAGATAGGGATACAGACGAGTGCGCCGGTGTTCTCTTCGACCTCGGCAAGGTCGAAGACACGAGACGCTGTTTACAAAGGTACGAGGAACGGTCACGTTTTCTCGTGGCCGCTTTCTCCCTCTCACTCTTTCTCTCTCTTTGTCGTTTCAACCGCACAACGCGCCGAGCGATATCGCGTTATGTGCCGGGAATTAAAAAATTCCGCGGTGTCGTTCCTCGCGTATATATATGCCGGAGCCAATGTGAAACCTGTATATTTATATATACGTGTATGCGACAAGTATGTGCCACATGATATGGTTTTGGCGTCGGGCAGTCTACGCTAAGCTCTCCTTTTACTTGGCAAGGGCTAACATTGCGCAGGCTGTCATCGCAGGGGAGTGGTGCAGCGAATTGTAGCGCGGGGGTGGCCCGGGGTTGGGGTGGCTTGATGTGGAAAAGCGGCAAAAGGGATTGGGTTGGGGCTCGTCGGGTAAATATGCGATAACTCGACGTCCGCTTATAAATCCAGCAAGCCTCACGGTGACAGGTCACGCAGTGTGCGGCTCGTAACTGTACCTGTGTGCTCGCTGTACGTACACGCATGGACACATACTTGGCTTCTTCCTACCCTTTGCTTCGACTAAACCTACCGAATAACCGAGACTCAAAGGGCCCTAACCCCAACGGATTCCTCATTCGGGCTACTCCGATCTTTGGGCCCTTTGTGCACCAATAGTCAACATTGACGAGACGGAACGTTCTCTAAATACCTTATTTTACCTAATCCCCTTCCAACATCTCCCTAACTTCTGCAATTTTTTTACACACTGGATCGTACTCATTAACTGCCATAATTAGCGATAATGCTCGGGTCAACAATTGGTATAGTCAAAATTTCGGATAACATTTTGTTTTAAATATATATGGATGTAAAATAGTAGTTTAACTAGATTAAACAAATTGGTTGGTTTCGGTAAAGTTTATAAATATAGATTAAACATATTTTGTAACAAACGGTAAGAATTTAACTTAGTTTTATAATAGAATAGTTCGAAATTAAAAAAGCTTTGTTATTTTTTAAATGTTTTTAATATAAACTAAAATTTCGAAAGAATAGAGATTCTTGCCTCTCATAATTAGCGATAATGCACGGGCCAAAATTGGTGAATTGAAGATTTCGGATAGAATTTTATTTCAAAAATATAAGTATATAAAATGGTACTTTAATTAGATTAAACAAATTGATTGGATTCGTTAAAGTTTCTCAAATAGATTGAACATATTTTAACAAATAGTAAGAATTTAACTTAATTTTGATAAAATAGTTTAAAATAACAAAACCTTTGTTATTTTTTTTCATGTTTTTAATATAAGCTAAAATTTCGAAAACATAGAGCTTATTTGCTCTCGTTTCCACTTGAGTAAAAAATGTAATCACCTTTTTGAAAGATAAGACTATATAATGTAAGAAATTTAATTCATGCAATTTCCATGGCCCATAATTCGTGATTGAGGGTGAACAACGTGGTCACTTGCCATCAGCACTCGTATGTATTTGGCCGCGAAATAACGTCGTACAATACGGCGCCGGTAGAGGGCGCGGCTGTGCCAGCAGCTCTAGCGGCGCCGTATTGTACGAGAGCACGCCAAAACCGTTGACCCTGTCTGAATGGAAAATTGCGCCCGGGTTGGCGACAGCGTCGAGGAAAATGTGCCCCAACGTAAGAGACCGTAGCCCAGTCGAAGATGAGACCACGTTCGACTACGAAGATGGCACTGCTCCAAAGATTACTTGCTGGGGTCGAGCACTACTGGTAACAGGTTGCGACGTCGAAAGGGATGCCACGTAATGTCGAAGTTTCCGGACGCAATGTGGGCACGAGAATATGGAAAAAATGAGCTGTGGGTTGGGGACATGATGGCCTGAAGTTCGTGGGGTGATCCTCGCCCGTGGAAAATCATTTTCAGATTGTGTACGTGAAGAGAAACGACTATGCTAGTATATTATCACCAATTGGGATCTTAGGCTAGTTCTATTATTAGGGAGTGCTCTGAAAGAGAAGTTTTAGAGATTAGGATTTTTATACTGATCCAGGACATTTAGAGGTTAGGTTAGTGGTTACCCTAATTCTGGACTTTTAGTGATTAGGATCTTTTAACGCTCGGGTAGCACTGGTCACTTAGGACCAAGATTTTCCGAGTCTAGACTAGCTATCTCCTCAAAAGCATATTTCTACGGCACCAATCAATTTGCCGGCTCGAACTGCCTCGACTCAACCGTTAGCACATAAAACCGTTTTTTTTTTTATTGTTACCCAATGATTATGCGCATTTCCCACCCAATTCTACTTCAGAATTCAGAATCTATTATCGTGTAGAAATAGCGAGCTCGCATCGATTTCCGCTAATGAGCGAGTTCGCGTGTTTCCGTCATAAATATTTATCCCAGGAATCCCGTTGAGGAAGCTACGGTATTGCGAAGCGTGGGTATCAACAACACAAAGTGCGGCTTTCCTAGTGAGCAGGTTTTCTGCGCGACGGAGAGATTCGCCAGGTCCAATTTTCATACGTGTCTATGGAAAACGTTGTCTCATCAAGGATGAGTTTCCTTTCGCATCAGAATTGTCCAGCACGTTTTAGCTGGGAAATTCAAATAATAGAAGTTGTCCAGCTGTCATCAGGAGATCAGCATTGCGTCACCACGGAAGTGTTGTCGCTACAACGGAGTTGATGTTGGTTTGGGTGTAACATTGGCGAAAGGACATTACATTGGGAATACGTCGAAGGTATTAGGTGTAGTAAAAAGAAATTCATGATTTTTGATGGTTCTAGCTATCTGTATCTCGCGTTGTACAAGTCCAATCGGGTTAAACTAGATGGCGTTAGAAAAAAGACATTTCGTACTGAACAAACTTTAGCGACAGTTTTATGATTGGTTGGCTCCAGAAAATAATGGATTTCTTTTTACTGCGCCCAATATTTGAAAACTCCATGATTCATAAAGCCAGGTGTCATAAGCAAACCGAAGACCGTTGGTGCGCGTGTCACCATGAAAATGCTTATCGTCTCGATCTCACCAGTTCGAAGTAAGAACGGAAAGAGACGACTATCGGTAGAACGAGCAGCCGTTAGAGGGCTAACAATTACAGAACTTGGCCACATCACCACGCTGCCTCCGCGTACATGAAACCCTGGGATATACACGTGCTAACGTATACCGTCACCTTAAGCTTCATGGAAATTTTAATACATTTTTTTCTCTCTATCGTGGAAACCGAGTTCCGTTCGCATATCGTACCCTCACGCATCTGCACAACCGTGTATACATAAATGAAATACCCAGGCACGAGAAACAACCACGCGATCCACCGATATGTATATACGCTTCGTGTAATTTCTGGTTTCGAATGAATTTCCGTGAAATAACCGTCACACGAAAGAACGCGTTTTTTTTACCGGCCTTCTTCCGGTCGTTATAATAATCATTTCTAATGTCACTTTGTACGACCTCGTGGACTTTGACGCTCTGATCCTTTCCTCTTTCTTTTCGTTTGAATCCCTCGTTCCCAATCCGTCAGAAAGCTTCGTGCACTATCGTTCTAATTTTGCACGAGGGCACAGGGAAACTGCGAAATCCGAATGCAATTTCCAGTCGAATTTATATTCGCGAAGTTTTAACGGTGGAATTGAACTCCAGAATCACTATCCAAAAAAGGGAAGCACAAAAGAGCAGAGCTAAAACATAAAAGTTATATGTGTTGCTATAAATTGACGTCTCATTGAAAAGACTAGAACAAGTCTGGCCCAAAATATAGATAATTAAAAATTGAACTACAATGAATAGAAATACATAGATTCTCGTTATGGATTTTCCAACACTCGAGAAAAACACTCCTTGTGCCTGCTAAAGAAAAGGTTCGGTAATTCAAGTTGAATGAATGATTCCAATTTTGATGAATATAATATCAACTAATCGAGGCAAAAATATACATTGTAGAATTAAACATTACAGAATCAATGGAATTTCATGATAACGTGAATTTCGTCCCGAAGTGAAATTCGATCATACAATATTAAGGTACAGTCGCCAAAATTCGTCCCCGAACCTAATTTCGTCCCCGTTAGTTTCTTCTTTCCTAACTAACGCCATCTGGTTTTGGTAAATCGTATCTAAAGTTAGTGACCTCAGTCCGCTATTACGATCATTTCGCGGTGTGTCGGCGCTTCTATGACAAGATATTTAAAAAAGGAAAAAACCGTTAAAGGTGAGTTTTTAATTGACATATTGTCGGAATTATTTAGTTCTTAATATATTTGACTTAATGAAATAATTTTTTTAACAAAATGAGTGGTTATTGCATTGATTGAAATTGTTAGGAAAACATTTGGGTTATGACAGGTGTTTCTTGTTGTATGGGTGTTATTGACGCAACTAGTAAATTCTTAATATCGTCCCCCCACGTTGTCCTAATATCGTCCCCGGGACGATATTTGGAACTCCGTCTTATTCACAAGGGTATTTCCGGTATTTTTTAAAATATGTTTTTCTTTTATTTTTTAGATGCCAAAGAGAAAGTTGT